>JAKSZT010053772.1:249930-297237 GCA_026826555.1 Tolypeutes matacus | reverse complement strand
AAAAAAACTTCAAAGGTCCTCTGAAGTCTTGTATTGAAATGATTTTTCAATATTTTATCCACAGTGTTTTGACAGAATCTTAGATATTCAAAGTCAGAAGATTAATTTGATTCAGGTCATGGGCATTGGAGTCACAGAGTCAGGCTGAATCCAGCTCTGTTCAGTTGTCTGGGTCTCATTTCCTAATTGTGAAATACAGAGATAGTACCTCTCAGGCTGCCCTAGGAATGAAATAATGGTCCTGGTTCCAAATACAGTCTCAATACATAGGATTTTATTGTTATCCTTAGTGTTGTTTTTGTTATAATTATTCATCTAATGACTCAATCACATTTCTGCATATAGCATTACCAGACAATTATCATATAATTAGAGACCTACTGGGATAACTGGACCCATCTCAAATAATGAGACTAAGTGAATCCTAATTCTCCAAAAGGTAGTTTTGGCAATGCTGGTTGATAAGTACTTTGTAAAAATTGTTTCTACTTTCAGAATCTGTCTTCCTCCCCCTTGAGGAGTTTCCAGTGACCTACACAGAAAACCCAGGACTTCAAGGCCTTCCCAGATGTCTGACTTTTCATTCTATTATAAATCTGTTAACACAGAAGCTGCCTCCCTGAGGCATCGGGGGTCTAGAAATGGACTCTCCTTTCCTTAGCTTACACAATCCGATGCATCACCCAAACACCTAACACATAATGCTTTCTATACCATGACCCATGCCTGTCTGTTCTAAGTGCATGCTCTGTGTGTTTGTGCCTATCAGGACTTCTCCAAGAGGAAGCTACTAGTTTTGTGCTCATTTTACACATGAAGACATGGCCAGAAAAAAAATCATTTTTATCATTCAGCCAGGGTCTCTGAATTATAGTGGAGAGCTAGCCTTGCAAGACAAGCTAATGAAGGAAAATTTAGTTGGTTGTATGAGAAAAGGCCGAAAGGTCTATTTGAATATCTAGGGCTTTTCCTCCATTATATGAAGTAGACTTATCTTTAGTCAGGTTTTCTCAAATTGTTTTGTCTCAATATTCATTTTACACTTCAAAACTATTGTGAATCCCAAAGAGCTTTCCTTTATATGGATTCTGTCTAGTGACTGTTTATCTTATTATTAACAAAAACTGACTCTTAGGTGTGTTCCCTCTGTGTTGTAATTTTTTCATGTTATCTTCAAAGAAACTTTAGGGTACAGAAAAGTCACTTCGGAAATATAGGGAATTCCCCTATACCCAACCCCCTCTCCCTCTCCCACTCTCCCCCATTAATAATATCTTACATGTGTATGGTCCATTTGTTACAGTTGTACAAATATTGAAACATTGCTACTAACTATGATAAATGGGTTAAATTATTTTAATAATAATTAAGAAAATGTTACTGTACATAAAAGAGAACAGATCTTAGGGTGATGAAAGATGCAAAAAAAATTTTTTTTTAAATTTTTTACATTTTATTTTTTATTTAATTCATTATTTATTATTATTTTATTTTTTTTATTTTGGTTTATTTTTTGGCTTTGTTTCTGGGGAGGTTTTGGATCACAGAAGGCTCTAAACTGAGACTGGGCAGGATCACTGGTGTAGGGTGTCAGTGATGGGGGATGCATGAGGAGGGATGCACTAAGGACATGCATCTATGGCATATGAATATGTTTAAGTGGTTATGGGGCATTGTCTCAGTAGGTGGAGACCTCTACAATAACCAAAAGAATATTGAATTCTCTTTCTGGGAAGTCCTGCTGTAGAAGCCTAGAAGGGTGGAAAGAATTCCCCAAGTACATGGGCAGTGCCTAGCAAAGAAGGATAGACCATTACACCAGGCCCTTGATATTGATGGTTGTACTTATGAACCTTGTTCTTGTGAACTTGAAACTTAGCCTAATATATGTGGCCTAGGAGTTACTTGCTGAAAACCTCCTTGCTTAAAAGTGGCCTGTCTCTAAGACAAACTCAGCATATACACTCATTATCTTTCCCCTGGTGGGACATGACCCCCAGGGATGAGCCTCCTTGGCACCGAGGGATAAATATCAAGCACCAACTAATGATGCATTTGGAAAAAGACATTGAGCAAAAGGGGAAGACATCAAATACAAATGAGTTTTATATGGCTAAGAAATTTCAAAGTGAGTCAGGAGGTCATTCCAGAGGTTATGTTTATGCATGTCTCAGCAGGATCTCATTGACTGATTCAGTAAACAGTGCCTCAAACAGTGGGGCTCCTTAGGGCTCTAGAGACATCTAGACACTGTAGACAGGGCAGACAGTCTCAGGAATTTGGCACCCTGTCAGTGGACATTACTTTGGGATTTGTTGTGAATCACAGGGGCAGGTGTGAATCCTGACTCTGCCACTTATCAGTTGGGCAATTATTTAAATTGTCTGGGTTTTATTTCATAGTCTGAATTACAAAGATAGTAACATGGGCCTCATAAACTGCTAATAAACTGCTCTCCAAATGAAGTACTGGTCCTGGCTCAAATAACTGCTTCAGTGTAGTTTTATTGTTCTATTTGGTGTTACAATTGTGGTTATTATTCCTCTGGTGGCTCAATTACTCTTCTGCATAAGGAATTACCAAACCATTATCATATAATTAAAGACCCATTGGGATAGCTTCATAAATCCCACTTGAAGAATCTTTTAGAAAATGAGCTTCATCTAATCAAGTGGTGACTACAGAAAGTTCAATTAAAGGACTGTTATTAAGCTTTTGAAATTACATTAATGCACATGTGATAATCAACCTTGAATGAGAGGGTGGATGAGAAGTTAAAACTGTTAGCATTTTGACAAAGTAGAAATGCTGCAACCAAAATATGGGAAGAGAAGTGATAGGAATAGTGGAATAATTACTAAATTAATGGTTATGTAGGTAATAGGTTAAAAGAGATAAGCCAGATAGTAAGAGGATAAATAAGAAAATGGGGGAATAAGGCCATTACAGGGCATAAGTGCAAAACAAACCACTGGAACCCTAATATAAAACTTGTTAAATATGAAATTTTAAGATTCCTATTTTTTTTAAAGATTTATTTATTTCTTCCCACCCTCTTGTTGTTTGCATTGTTGTGTCTGTTCATCTTGTGCTCATCTTCCTTTTAGAAGGCACCAGGAACCGAGCCTGGCACCTCACATGTGGGAGGGATGTGCTTAATCACTTGAGCCACCTCCTCTCACTGCTTTGTTGTGTCTCTCATTGTGTTTTCCTCCTTGTGTCTCTTGTTGAATCATCTTGTTGCATCAGCTCACCACATCAGCCTGTCATGTCAGCTTACTGTCTTGCTCATCTTCTTTATGAGGCATCAGGAACTGAACCCTGGACCTCCCATGTAGTAGGCGGGAGCTCAACTGCTTGAGCCACATCTGCTTCCCAAGATACATATTTTTTTATAAATAAAAGAAAAATGCACATCTTTTGTAGAAATATAGAAATATTACAAAACTTATAAATAATTTACCGGATTTCAGGCTAAACATGTATTAAAAACTTTGAATGAACTTGTCACCTATTAAAAGCAATAGATTTTGAATTTGGCTCATAAAACATGGTCCAAGTATATGTTGGATTAAAGAGGCACATGTAACACAAACATGATTCAGAAAAGCTAAAACAAAACAAACCAAAAAACTAAAAAGAAGAAGTAGTATGGATGACTACAGGAACTTCAATATGGATTACTGTTTCTTCTGTATGTAAGACTACTGGTGTATTTAAAGGTTATATATATAGCTGAAGTCTCTTCCATATACAAAATCTTACATACACAAAATGAGTTCACTCATTTCATCTAAGGTCAGAATATTTATTAATGGCTTTCTCACATTGATGTCATTCATAGGGATTCTCTCCAAATGGAGTATTCTCATGGTGTCTAAGGTTTACCGATATAGATATTCTTATGGTTTCTGTACAGCATGCATTGTCTCATATTGATTGAAGGAAGAACAATGAGTGGAAGCTTTCTCACATAGAAGACATTTGTGGCAGTTTGATATTATTTATGGATTCCAAAAAGGAGATATTGATTATGTTTTTAAACTGGTCTGTTACTCTGGGTGTGATATACTTTGTAATAGATTCAGCTGAGATGTCTTTGATTAAATTATGTTATGATTGGGACTTTGATTCAACCACGTCATTAGGGTGTGCTGGGATTGAGTCCTTGCCACTATGGTAGGCTATATAAACAGATGCTTAACCAAGAATGCATGGAAGTAGATACACAAAGAAGAAGGACACAGAAGAAGAGAGACAGCTCATTAGATGTGGCAGAGACCCTGGGAAGAGAGATGAGCCTGATAGTCTACAGCTGACTTTGTGAAGAGTACAGAGCAGCTGAGCCCATAAAGAAACAAGCCCCAGAGGAAGAGAGATGAGCTTTATGCCAGCCTACAGCTGAGGTTGGAAGAAGCAGGGACCGTGGAGCATTAAGAGCAAAGAAGAAGGCTGAACTCTCGCAGATGTCGCCCACCATCTTGCTTCAACTAGTGGCATCAGAATTTGGAAAGGAAATAACCTTGAGTTGGAGTCTTTAGGGGCTTGTTACTGTAAGCTTCTACCCCAAATAAATACACTATATAAAAGCCAACAGATTTCTGGTACTTTGCATCAGCACCCATTTTGGCTGACTAATACAACATTCATGTGGCTTCCCTCCAGTGTGAGTTCTCTCATGTTGTCAAAGATTTGAACTTTATTTGAAAGTGATGGATGTAGAATTACCGAATACCTGAAAGTAAGTTGTTTCTCTACCTGTTAGGGTACAAAGGAAAGAATTACATGTAAATTAATAGGTAATAAGATGCAGCCCTCTCTTGGTGCAAAATTCTAGTTCTTGTGATCAAGAATATCCTGTTGAAGCAATAAAGTATGAAAAACAGCTTCAACAAGTTGGCCAGACTTGTGCAGAAGAAGCCCCTTGCTGTCCTCACTTCAATAATTAACATAGTAAATTTCCCACCCAGGTGTGAAGTTATCTGCTCCTTTTTTGATCATGAAATGTATGTGCAAGCATGATTTCCTGAACATACTAATCATATAATTATGTAATTAGCTATGTATGTTCATCCATATGCATAAAAGCTTAGGCATAATCAAAACAATGCTAAGTAGTAACTTAGGTATTTAAGCAAGAATAAAACTGCAGCACAGGGAGTCAGGTCTGAGTTGCTTTAGACCGACCTTGGCTCCTGTCTGCAGACATAATAAATGTAAGTTCTGCCTAACTCTCATGTTAAAGTTTTTTTTTCCTCTACATCTTTGGTTATCCTCAAAAGCCCAGCTTTGGGGCCTAACAAAAGCTTTCTCATGTAGATGGCATTCATAGGCTTTCTCCCCAGTGTGAGTTCACTTATGCTTTCTAAAATGAGACTATTGACTGAAAGCTTTCCTACATAAATGTCAATCATGGAGTTTCTCTCCAGAATGAGTTCCCACATGTTGTTGAAGATTAGTACTTTTACTGAAAGCTTTCCCACAGAGATGACATTTATATGGTTTCTCTCCTGTTTAAGTTTTCTCATGATCTCTGACAGGAGACTATCAACTGAAGGCTTACCCACATTGATGGCATTCATGTGGTTTCTCTCCAGAGTGAGTTCTCTTATGGGATCTAAGATTAGAACTTTGAAAGCTTTCCTGCATAGATAATATTCAACGGGTTTGTCACGAGGATGGTATTGACACAAAGATAGACGTACTTACCAATGGTCCTGAATTGAGTTTCATATAGGATCAACTGATACTTGGAAAGACCACCAAACCCAATCAACTGGGTCAGAATGGCTTTTGGAGAACTATGAGAGAGGATCACCATCTCATGCCCCATAAAAAACTAACTCAAAATGGATAAAAGACCTAAATATAAGAGCCAAGACCATAAATATCCTAGAAGATAAGTTAGGGAAGCATCTATGAGATCTTGTAGTAGGAAATGGTTCAACGAAATTTACACCCAAATTGTGAGCAATGAAAGATAAAATAGATAAAGGGAACCTCCTCAGAATTCAAAATTTTGCACTTCAAAGGGGTTTGTCAAGAAAGTGAAAAGGCAGCCTACTCAGTAGGAGAAAATATTTGGTAACCATTTATCCAATAAGGGTTTAATATCCAGCATATATAAATCCTACTTCTTGAAAATAAAAAGACAAATAACACATTTTAAAATATTGATAAGAACCCACTGTTTGTCTAAGAGTGTGTTGTCTAACTTCCATATCTTTGTGCCTATTCTGGTTCTCTGGCCCTTACTGATTTCCAGCTTCATTCCATTGTAGTTAGCGAAATCAACTTTGTATAAATTCAATCTTTCTGAGTTCATTGAGAAATTTTCTGTGGCCTAGCATGTGGTCTATCAAGGAGATTGATTCATTGCACTCAAGAACTATATCCCACTGTATTTTGGTGTAGTGTTCTGTATATGTCTATTAGGTCCAGATCCTCTAATGTATTATTCAAGGTCTTTGTTTCTTTATTGATTCTCTGTCAAGATTTTCTGTCTGATGGTGATAATGGTGTATTAAAGTGTGCCACTATAATTGTAGCGGCATCTATTTCTCCACTTAGTTTTTCCAGTGTTTGCCTCATGTATTTTGAGGTGCCCTGCTTAGGTGCATAAATGTTTAATGATTTTTCTTTCTTCTTGAAAGATTACCCCTTTTACTAAGGGGTCTTTGTCTGTCTTTGTCTCTTACAATAGTTTTGCATTAAAAGTCTATTTTGTCTGATATTAGTATATTTACTCCTGACCTTTTATGATTATTGTTTGCTTGTAAGGTTGTTTTCCAGACATTCACTTTTAGCCTCCTTGAATCCCTGGGCCGAAGGTGGGTTTCTTGTAGACAGCATATAGATGGGTCATATATCCTTATCCAATCTGCCAGTCTGTGTCTCTAGAATGGTGAGTTTAATCTATTAACATTCAGTGTTATTACTTTCAAGGGATTACTTATATTAGCCATATTTTCTTTGGGTTTATGTATGTCATATGTTCTTTTTATTTTCTTTTTGTCTTTTTAGTTGTTCTTACACTCTCCTCCAACTCTCTCTCTCCTTTTTCCTTTCAACTTGCTGAACTCACTTAGTATTTCTTGAAGGGCAGGTTTCTTATTGGCATACTATCTTAATTTCTGTTTATCTGTGAATATTTTGACTCGCCATCATTTTTGAATGCCAGCTTTGCTGGATAGAGTATTCTTGGCTGGACGTTTTTTCTTTTAGTACCTTAACTATGTCATATCACTGCCTTTTTGCTTCCATGGTTTCAGATGATAACTAAGCACTTAATCTTATTGTGCTCCCTTGTATGTGATGGTTCTCTTTTCTCTTGCTGCCTTCAGTATTTTCTCTTTGTCTTGAGTTTGACAAGTATATGTCTTGGACTATGCCGGTTGGGATTTATACTGTTTGGGGTGTGGTGTGTTTCCCAGATATGTATATCTATCTCCCTCAATAGGGCTGGGAAATTTTCAGCCATTATTTCCTCCAACATGCCTTCTGTCCCCTTTCCCTTCTCTTCTCCCACTGGGATGCCTATAATGCATATGTTTGTGCATTTTGTGTTGTCATTCAAATCCCTAAGTCCATGCTGGATTTTTCTCTCTTTTTATCTATCAGTTCTATCTGTTTGACTTTAGATGTACTGTCTTCCACATCACTAATTCTTTCCTCTGCCTATTCAAATCTGCTGTTATGTGCTTCCAGTGCCATTTTGTGCCATTCCTCACCATCATATCTGTTAACTTTCTATGTATGTTTACAATTTCTTCAGTATGTTCTTCCAATGTCTTCTTAATATCCTGGCTCTCTTCCTTCACTTCTTTACAGTGGTCCATGATATTTGTTTGGACAACTTTGATTAATTGTTTGATGTTCTGCATCTCTTCCTGATTTTTGGTTTGTTCATTGGGCTGGGCCATGTCTTCCTGTTTCTTGGTATGGTTTGTAATTTTTTGTTGCTGTCTGGCCATCTTTTTATCTTGATGGGCTTATTCAGTTGATTAACTCCTCTCTCTTCTCTAGGGTTTTATTTAGCTGCTGTTTTAGTGTGTGTGTTAAGTTTTCTCTTTGACACTTTGTTCTTCTTGTTATATTTCCTTACTGTTTTCTATGTTCCCTTGAAGGAAAGAAATTAGGACCAGAGAAAACAAAAGTTAAGAAAAGAAAAAAGGATAATAGTAATAATAATAGTAAAAGTTAGAAGAGGAATCATATAAGACCTAGGAAAATGAGTGTTTAACTCTTGTAGGTAGTGTAAAGTAATAGGAATAAAAAAAAAAGTGGAGTACCTACAATGAAATGGGAAAGCAAATAGAGAAAAATATATAGAATGAATTAAGAGGCCAGAATGATGAGGAGAGGGGGAAAGAGAAAAGAAAGGACAAAAAATATTAATAAAAGAAAGAAAATAGAATAGACAAGATAGAAATAAATAACAGAAGAATTGAGGACTAAATAAAGAGATGCGGAATTTGAGAACAACAGAAAGCAGATAGAAAGATGAAGGAAGGAAAAGAGAGAGTTTTGGTAGACAAAATCTGTATACCCAGAAAATGGGAAATCAAAGAAGAGGAAACACAGCAAACAAGAAAGAAGCCAGCAGCACCTAATTAAAGAAAAAAATGTGGGGGGAGGGGGAGAAAGAAGAAAGAAAAACAAGAAAACAACAACAAAAACAAACAAGCAAGCAGTCAAACAAAAACTAAGGGAGACTATCCTTCCCTCTTAGGCCCCTGTGGAGCTTCTCAGGCTGCCAGTGTTCATCAATTACCCTGCGACCTTCCCTCTTCAGGTTTTGAAGCAGGTTTTATCGAGTAAACTAAGTTAAATTTTTAAAGAAAAGAAACCCAAGAGAAGCTAACACAAAAGTAATGTCTATGTTTTCCCTGTCCTAAATTATCAGCTGGATGTTTGATATCTGAGCTGGGAATCAAACTAGGCACCATGTATATTCAAGGCAGAAACTCCGCCACTGAGCTAAACTTTGTTGTGGGGTCAGTTAGTTCTTCAGAAATCTAACCAGTCACTTTCCTTCTGGCAGGTTTGACTTTTTGCAGTTGGATAAATTCCTGCTGATTAGGAGTCTGTCCCTGCCTCCTTTCTATTCTTATTGCTTTCTCTCCCAGGTTAGCAGAATGCAATAGCCTGTGTGAAGGGATACTCTCTCACTTCTTCCAGTTAGGTTTAGTTCCCTTTTGAAATTCAAATGGGACCCTGGTGACTGAACTTACTGCAGAAAAATGACTCTCAACCTTCTTCCAGACCAACCTCTTCTCCCAGGGGACCCTAAATAGGATCTTGGAAGCTTATTAAATTCTTCCTACTGCCCACCTCCCTTGGGGGAGGTGAAATTTTGATAGTTTTCAGCACGGGACTAGTCAATTGCCTGATTCTTCTCTCTCCCAGGCCAAATTTCTCTATCTTATGGTGGTTAGGGAAATCAGGTCTGCCTCAGCAGATTTGCCTCTCCCCTCTTCCTGGTGCGACCTTGAGTCAGTTAGTATGTTCCTCAAAGCTCAAAGGGTTACCAGGAAACTAAACCCACAGGAAACCCTTCTCCACCCTTTGTCAGAACCCTCCCACTCTTGGAGAACACTCCCTTCCACTGCATGGCTAGCAAATAGCCTGGGCTCAGGGACCACAGCAGCTTTGTTTTGAGAGTGGGGCTTAGCCATCCTGTGGTTTCCACCCTCAGGGGCAATAAAGTCAGGGTTTTACCTTGAGCAACTTATCTCTTTGTCCAGCTCTCTCCAGATTGGTGCCCTGAAGTCTCCTGCTCTGTGGGTTCCCAAAACAGCTCACTTGGGCAGGATCCTGCTCCCACTCAGCCATTTTTCATGGGAGAGTTGATAAGTGCACACTTAAAACGATGCCATCTTCTTTAATTTTCCAACATTCAATGTATTACTGCAAAGGCAGTCCTTCTTTCACCCATTTTGATCTTTGGGTTGTATCTGTCATATTTTATTTTCACCACTTTTTTGAGACTTTCAGTTAATTTTACTGATATAATCTTCATTTCTAGACCCTCTTCCAAGCTTCTTTCTGGAGTCTTTTTTTTTTTTTTCCCAGACTGTAGCACATTCTTCAGTATTTCCTGCAAATCTGGTCTCTTGGTTATAAATTCTCTCAGTTTCCCTTTATCAAAAGACAGTCTTGCCAGATATAAGATTCTAGGCTGATGTTTTTCTCTTGCAGTATATTAAATATATAATATTATTGTCTTCTTGCCTCCATGGTTTCTTATGAGAAATTGGCACTTAATCTTATTGGGTAGCCCTTATATGTTATGCATTGTTTTTCTCTTGCTGCTCTCAGATATCTCTCTTTGTCTTTGGCATTTGACATTCTGATTAGTATGTGTCTCTGAGTTGGTCTATTTAGATTCATTCAGATGGTAGTACATTGTGCTTCTTGGACACGGATATCTGTGTCCTTCAACGGGGGTTGGGAAATTTTCTACCATTATTTCTTCAAATATTCCTTCTACCCCTTTTCCCTTCTCTTCTCCTTCTGGAACACCCATGACACATATGTTTGCATGTCTCTTGCTGTCATTTAGTTCCCTGAGACCTTGTTCAATCTTTTCCATCCTTTTCTTCACCTGTTCTTTGTATGTTTGCTTTTGGAGGTCATTTGCTTAAGCTCACCAATCCTTTCTTCTGCCTCCTCAAATCTGATGTTATATGATTCCAGTGTATTTTTAATTTCATTTATTGGGCCTTTCATTTCCATAAAATCTATTTTTCTATGTATGCTTTCACATTCTTCTTTGTGCTCATCCAATGTCTTCTTAATCTCTTTAATCTCTTTAGCCATCTCACTGAATTTATTAAGATTTGTTTGAACATCTATTATTAGTTGTCTCAACTCCTTTTTGTCATCTGGAGGCTTATCTTGTTCCTTTAACTGGACCATACCTACCCGTTTCTTAGTATGGGTTTTAAATTTTTGTTGGTGTCTTGGCTTCTGGCTTACTAGGTATATTTATTCTGGGTGCAATTTCTCTCTTTAGTTTAGGACTTTTTGCCCTTTCTCCCTTGCTGGTTGTGTAGCAGAAGCTGAGGATGTAGTTGGTGCTGTAAGCTATGGGAGCTCAAGCTGCCTGCTTTGCCCCAGGGACCAGTGAAGCTTCTCCCACATGTCTCCTCTACCAGGGGTAGGGACAGAGCTGCAGCCATGTGTAATAATCCAAATCATTCAGGCCAAAACCATCTGTAGTTTCCCAGAAAGACTGATGAAACTTCACACTCCTTATTCCCCTGCCTGTGGTTGGGATGAAGCTGCAGGTGTGAGCAGCAAAATATGCTGTGCAGGTCCAAAGTGAATGCTTGCCCTGGTTGACTTCCAACTAATCAGCCTGTACTACCTGCAGTTACCTGGAGAGGCTAGTGCAGGTCCCACCAGCTTCCTTCCTGCCAGATGTGGGGCTGAAGCCTAGGCTAGGCCTGCTGCCCTACCTGGGTGGAAAGAAGGTGATCCCTACCATAACTGTGATTTTCAGTCAGCCCAGCTTCCCCTCATGCCAGGGGTGGAGTCAAAATAACAGCTACTGGCCTCTTTCTGACTTGGACCAAGGGTTATACTGTACTTTAGCCAGCCAGATTTACTAATTAGTAGCTGAAGTCAGTGGCCATCCATCCATCTCTTCCTCCCCTGTTTTGGAGAAGTGGAGCTTCCAACTTCCTCCACAGAATAGCTCCTGAGGTGGCTTGTACTGCAGAAGTAGGTTGATCACCAGCCTCCATGGTGTGGCCTGTATTTTCCTCAAGAGGGGGCACAGGTCTCCCTAGCTTCCTCCCTGCCAGAAGTGAGGCTAGGGCTTAGGCTAGAGCTGCAATGTGTTCCTGATGGAAAGAAGCCAGTGATCTTCAGTCATGCAGGGGATGGAGTTAAAATGGTGGCTACCAGCCTCTTTCTGACTTGGACAAGTTCAAACAGCTGTTCTTGGGATTATGCTTTAGCCTGCCAAATTTACTAATCTGAAGTTGGTGCCCAACTGTCTCTTTCTCTTCCATTTTTGGGAAGTGGAGCTTCCAATTCCAGCCATGGAATAGATCCCAAGGTGACTTGTGCTACCAGTGGATGGGCACCAGCCTCTGCGGCATGGAGTGCTCTACTTACATCCTTCTCTGCAGATGTGCAGTCTTCTCCTTCCTTTCTTTCAAGGATTTTGCAGGATGCTCTTTTGGTCTCCTGGAGCCCCCAAACAGGTGCTTTAGATAGCTCTGGATTACTAACTGCCCTGTAGTGCAGGTGTTGCAACTCTGCTAAGATTCAACATAATCTATATTATCACCTTCCATCTCACTTTGAAATCTCTTAGCCATAAAAACTCATTTGTATTTAATAATTCCCCCTTTTGGTCAAGGTCTTATTCCAGATGCGTTGTAATTAGTTTTAAAAAATAAAATTGCCTTTACTGAGAAGTTGTGATTCTTGGAATTTAACTTTGTCAAAAAATATTGTTGCTGATGTTTAAATGTCTTTTATGGCTACACAATATATATTTATAAGTTATCATACAATATTTATAATATATAGATAAAATAGTGAAATATAAATTGTTCATGTAAGATTAATATATAAATAATACTGAGGAAATATTGTTTTGGGAAATATATTTCAATCAAGGCTCTATCTGGGTTAAGATTTAAGTAGTATCAGTTTCTTTCTCTACTGGGAGACAATTCAATCTTTCTCTGAAAAGGAAAAAGGCCCTTATCTCTGCTTTTATCCTTTATTTCTTTGACATGGAAAAACTATACAAAATGTTTGTGTATTGTCCTCTTGGTGGACTTTTCCATTTCTTCAAATTTAGGGCATTATGAATATAGATATTATGAATATCCATGTACAAGTCCTTTTTCTAAAGATGTGTTTTCATTTCCCTTGATGAATACATGGGAGTAGAAAAGCTTAATGATATGGTAGGTGTATGTGAAATTCTTTTTAAAAAGATATTGAGGTATAATTTACGTGGCATAAAATTCATAAAATTAAACAATTTTTGGTAAATATACAGAGTTGTGCAACCCTCACCATGATCCAGTTTTAGAACCATTCCATTACCCCCAAATTTTCATTTTCTGATTTACTCCATCAGCTGCATTTGACACAGTCACCCCAATGAAAGGCTTCCATCAGGCTCATTACTCTCTCCTGCTTGTTGGTTATTTATCTGACTTCACTGCCCTTTTCCCTCTGCCTCTTTGCTGAGTTCATGATTTCTTCAAAGCCTTCAGCCTAAGTGTTTCCCGCAGGGCTCAGTCCTTGGACTCCTTTCCTTCTTCAGCACTATTTTCCCAGGTTGGAGTGTATTGGCTTAAACACCATCTATACTGGCATCACTACTATATTTACCCACCCCATTCCTTTCCTGGCAGTACTGATATGATACACACACCACTGTTTTATGACATTTCCATGTGGATGTCTAACATGCCAACATGGAACTCTTGGCACTTCCCACAGGCCTGCTCCTCCTCTGGCTCCTGCTTTCCCTCCACACCACATACATCCCATCTGCTTATCCTATGCCGCATCATCAGAACAAGTCCACATCTCTCCCTTCTCTTTGCCGCCACCTTTTATCCCTGCTTAGCCCTGCCTATGACAGAATGCCTGTGGTTTCCTCCTCCTCATTCTCCCTCTTGCCCTTACATTTGCTTAAATGCATAGGAAAAGTTGTATTTTGCTGTTGTTTGCAGTGTTCTAAATATTGTGTATTAAGTAAAATTTATTATTTACAGTGATCAAATATTCAATATCTATACTTACATAGTCTCTGCTTATTTTATCAATTGCTAAGAGTTATAAAAAAAAACAAAAACAAACCAAGTTTATGCCACCTTTTACTGCCAACTTTGCTGCATGTCATAGATGAATTTCTTATACCATATACTTCTTTTCAAATCCACAGGGCAATTTTGACTGTTTAAGATGAACATTTATATTCATTATCATTACTGTTAAATATAATTAAATTTAATTCATAAAATTCAGTATAATTACTTATTTAAATCTGCCTTCTTTTCATGTGCTAGTTGTGCTTTCTTTTCTATGTTCTTTTTTCCTCCTGAATGCTTCCTTTTGGACTGCCTGTTTTTGGTCAATTTTTCTCCTCCATTTATTTGGATGAGAAGCACTACTTTAATATACTTTTGGAAATTCCCTGAGAAATTTCAACAGTTTTGCTTGCCTTATCAAAACTGGATTTTTCTTTTTTGACTTCACAAATAATGTATTTTTAAAATACTTTTGATCCATTTACTCATCTTATGAAATTATTTTATGGTGTATTTTAATACTTTACTGATGTACTAGGTCTTAGGTGTCATCATTATTAGTTTGTAAATTCAAAATAATCATATATATATATATATAAGTTCAAGATCTAATGCCTTCTGTCTTGTGTTGTTGGTGTTGGTAGTCAGCTCTTCATTTATTACTACTGCTTTATTGCTTATATCTTTATTTTTCAGATGCTTTTACATTTTTTTTCTAGTAGTGAAAGAATATGTCTAAGTGTGCATATGTTTTGATTTTTCCTTCTAGGTTTTATAGAATTACTTTATAGTCTATGAATTGTTCTTAACAATTTTTGACAATTGTTAAACATTATCTCTTTAAATATTGTCTCTGCCTTAGTCTACCTTTAGTCTCCTACTAGCATTGCCACCTAAATATATGTTATAACTTCTGATTATATGCTCTATCATTCCAACATTCTTTCACTCTCTTCTATATTTTCCTTTTTTTTCTCAGGTTTCAATTTTTATATTTGTCAAAGCTTATTCTTCTTTTCATAATTTTATCTTCTGATATATTAAATCAATTTTTTCCTATTCTTTGAGTTCTCCATTATTCAATTGTATGTTTCAGTTTTTTATTTTTTGCATATATAATATATTACACATACATATTTAATCATTTGTGTCACATTTAAACTTTCCAGTTCCCTGTCAAGTTTTCTAATTTTATCTTTTATGTCTTTCAAAATAATAAGTTCAGATACATTGCATTCTCTAATATACATACATCTAGAGACCCAAGGTATGATTTTGTTGCTTCTTACTCATATTGTCTACTTTCATTTTCTACCTGGTTATTATATATATATGTTAAGCATTGTATTTCAAAACTGTATAAATAATGTGATGCTAATCTCCTTCACAATGAACATTAGTTTGCTTCTTTCAGGCTCTGTGGACATCACCAGTCCAGGACCAAGTCCATCCAATTTGAAGACTTGAGGTTTTAAGAACTATATTACCTTTTTAAAATGCATATACCCAGAGAGCAGTCTTTTAGGGGCCCCCAAAAAGCAGTGAATGGATAACAAATTTTGGTCATGTTGACCCTAGACTTTGTCATTTGCATCAAAAAGGACTTGATATTATCAAATACAATCCTCAGCCTCTCTGTTTTCTTTTTAAGTAGATTAAAACAGGACATAAGCAACCCTGGGTACTGATTCATATTTCTGGATTTCTATATTTTTCTAGACCTTGGCCCAGTAATCCCACACTTTATCAAATAAAATCAAATGGATGCTTATGTGGAAAACAGTAATGCTTTGCTTATTGTCACAATGGAAACTGTCTGTGGACATGGGGCATGGCTTCAGAGGGTGGAATACAGACAGTGGAAGAGGGGAGGGTTTAAAGTCACCTATGCTTAAGAAGCCCCCCATGGACTTAGGAGACTAAGTCCCAATCTCTGCAACCTGGGCTAGGAGCACTGGGATGGAGATCTGTTGTTTTCCAATGGGAGTGTGATGCTGATACCTAATAAACTCACAGACTGTAAGTATCTCCTGTGTAGACAGTGAGGAGTGTCAAGGAGATAGAGGGGAGTGTATTCTTGGCAGGCAAGACCTTCTAGGCAGGGAATCAGGCAGGGGAGTCACATGGATTGGGGACTAGTGTAGAGTCACTGCAGTCCCATGGTAATGTACCCTGAACCTCCAGCAGGGATTGGCCAGTTGGATGGAGGTAAAGATATGAGCCTGGGACACAAAGTCTGATGCAGAGGAGTCTGGGCACAGAGGAGAATCTGAATGTTCACATGTAAAAACCTATTTCATCCCAATTACATCACTATGTGATGGATAAAGCCCTCCCTATTTTTCTTTTCTTTTCTTTTTTTTTTTAAGATTTTATTTATTTATTCATTTATCCCCCCCTTGCTGCTTGTGCTCGCTGGGTCAGCTAACCACTCCATGTGGGCGGGCTTGCCTTCACCAGGAGGCCCCGGGAACCGAACCCAGGGCCTCCCATATGGTAAACGGGAGCCCTACTGATTGAGCCACAGCCGCTTCCCCCTATTTTTCATATAAGGGAAATAAGGAACCACTGAATTGTGGTTAACAGAAAAAATATGAAAATATTCTGTCATGAGAAATATAAAAGATATAATACTAATACAGGGTGTTAATAATAGGGTTAGTTGGGGGGAAATACACCAAATGTAAAATATAGACTACAGTTAGTCATAACATTTTGATGATACTCTTATCAATTGTAACAAGTGTTCCACAACATTACAAGTTGTTTGTTGTAAGGTGGTGAATGGGAGCCCTGTAGGTTATACATAATTGTTTTGTAATTTCATGACTTTTGATATACCCTTTTTCTTTCTGTATATAAATTCATGTATGAATGATAGTCTTCAAAAGTTGTTTAAATGAAAAAAGGTTAAAATGGAAATTTTTGTTCATATATTAAACATGATAAAAAAAATTTTAAATGTCTAAAATTTCAACTAGAACACCACACCAGAGAAAATATACAAATGGATAACAGGTATTTTAAAAGTTACTCAACCTAACTTAAGCCAAAACCAGACCCAGTGCCTTAACTCTTGTCAATTCAAAAAAGGCTGAGAGAGGTGAGGAGTCTGTAGAAGAAAAGTTTGAAATTGACAGAAACTATTTCATGAAGTTGAAGGAAAGAAACTCTCTTCAAAATATAAAAGTGCAATGTGAAGCAGCTAGTGATGATGTAGAAGCTGTACCAATATACCCAGAAGATCTAGCTAAGGAAATTGATGAAAGTGGGTATATTAAACAACAGATTTTCAATGTAGACAAAAGAATCTTCTATTGGAAGAAGATGCTATCTAGGATTTTCATAGCTAGGCTGACTCTCTTGTTAGGAGTTAATGCAACAGATGACTTTAAGTTGAAGCTAGTGCTCATTTACTGTTCCCAAATCCATAGGGCCCTTAAGAATTATGCTAATTCTACACTGCCAGTGCTGTATCAGTGAAATAGCCTGGACATCTGTTAAAACATGGTTTACTGAATATTTTAAGCCCAGTGTTGAGAATTACTGCTCAAAGATTTCTTTCTAAATATTACTACTCATTGACAATGCATCCAGTCACCCAAAGGCTCTTTTGGAGATGTACAATAAGATTAATATTGTTTTCCTGCCTCATAACACAACATCCATTGTGAAGCTCATGGAACAAGAAGTAATTTCAACTTTCAAGTCTTACTATTTAAGAAATATATTTTGTAAGGCAATAGCTGCCATATATAGTAATTCTTCTGATGAATCTGGACCAAGTCAATTGAATACCTTTTGAATAGAATGCACCATTCTAGATGCCATTAAGAACATTCATGATTCATGGGAGGAGGTCATATTATCAACATTAACAGGAGTTTGGATGAAGTTAATTCCAACCCTCATGTGTGATTATGAGGGTTTCAAGACTGCAATGGAGGAAGTCACTGCAGAAGTGGTAGAAAAAGGAAGAGTACCAGAATTAGAAATGGAGCCAGAAGATGTGACTGAATTCCTGTAATCTTACAATCAAACTTTAACAGATGAGGAATTGTTTCTTATGAATGAGGAAATAAAGGGATTTCTTGAGATAAAAAATCTTCTCCTGGTGAAGATGCTGTGAACATTGTTGATATGAAAATTATGGTATTGCTTACATTTAGTTGATAAAGCAGCAGCAGCATTGGAAAGGATTGACTCCAATTTTGAAGGAAGTTCTATGTGGGTAAAATACAATCAAACAGCTTTGCATGCTACAGATAAATCTTTCATGAAAAGAAGAGTTACTCAATGCAGAAAACTTCATGATTGTCTTATTTTAAGAAATTGTCAGAGCCACCCCAACCTTCAGGAACCATCTCCCTGATTAGTCAGCAGCCTTCAACATTGAGGCAAGACCCTCCACAAGCAAAAAAGATTATGATTGTTGAAGACTCAGAGGATGTTTATCATTTTTTAGCAATAAAGTATTTTTAAATAAGGTATGTGCATTATTTTAAAGACATAATTCTATCACACACTTAGACTACAGTATAACGAAACATAACTTTTATATATTTTATTGCATTACTCACTTTATTGCAGTAATGTGGAAACAAACCCTCCATATCTTTGACATATATCTTTATAAAGATTATTGGTTGCCCAGGATTTGGAGGAAGGAAAGGATGAATGAATAAGTGAAACTCAGGTGATGTTTATCTACTGTGGTATTTTTCTCTCATAGAAAGACATCTCTTTCCAGAATTTAGCTAGTTTAGATTTCTTTGTGTCATCACCTCTCTGATGGTTTTGTAAATGTGGTATTGCAATAAATATTTAAGTTGCTTGCTGCTTTCTACATACTATCTGGAAGCAGAAGTTCACCATTAGAAATTTTTAAAATTAATATGAAATCACTTATTGAACAGTACTATATTTATCATAATATTATTTTAATAACTATTTACATGAAGATCATAAACTAAAAGCTGCAGATCAATCTATAGAATGAGATAACTTTCGATTGTGAATTCAGTTTTGTCATTTTTACCACAAGTTTCAGAGGTATATTTATGATATTATTTTCAAGTACAAAGAAACTAGGAAGCAAAAAAATTCTTCACTTAATGTGAAAGATAGCCAACTAGGAAAACATCAACATAAGAAGGGGTATAGATTAAGAAGGACTGATTGTCAGGTGGGAGTGGATATCCTCTGGTAGTTCAGGACCTACTTGGTGGCTGTGGTAAAGAACTGCATATATAGTAACAATGTGATTTTTCCTTCACAGGAGTAACTCTATTAGGGTCTATATAAAGAGGAATTTTATTCAACAATTTTGATTATTCCCTTGGACCAAATTGAGGTCCATCCTTGAGCAAAGACCCAGATCTTTCCATCAGAATTGGGGAAAACATACATAATAAGAGAATTTCATTTTTGTTTTGTTCATTTTTTTCTCCAGACAATGATCCTTAATCATTTCATTCCATTTTTCACTCAATTCTTTTGGTCATTGTTTCCTGCTATTCCATGAGAAGTAGAAAATTTCTTTCAGAACCTGAGGAGTAGCCACTCGGACTTTCCTTCACTCAAGGGTGTTTGATACTGACAAATGATAATGCAGTGAGATATTATCATGCTGAAGCCTTAATCTCTGCAGAGGTTCAGCTCTTTAAGGCTCCAAGACTAAGCCAACTCAAGTTATCAGTGAACGACTATAATGTAGGCAGTCACAGGTGGACCTGAACTTGAGGAAGTAATAGCAGGTGAATTGCCAGAGTGCAGAATGCAGCAGCCCAGCCCTGCCTGAGATGGATTAATGAAGTCTCTGTAAGTGGGAAGCCTGAGAAAAATGTCTTACCTGAGAAAAGGAAGAATGAGCCCAGGATAAGAAGAAGCAGACTCAGCATTGAAGAAGGTGGTAAACAATAGAAGGAGCAGGTGCACAGGAGCCTTCTCTCCACCTCCATATTCCTTTGTCCACCATCAGGCCTTGGGCTCTGGAATTTTATCCCAACCTATCACCTGCCTAGCCAATCCCCCATTGAAGCTCTAGATGTGACACAGTTGGACATCTATGACATCATTCTTATCCCTAATTACCTCTGTAATGCCCTAAAACAGCCCCATCCTATTCCCTAACCCAGAGCCACTCTTCCCATGACACTACTGTCACCTATCAGCTCCCACCTACATCTCTGTCCATCCATGACTTCTAGGTCCTCTGTGGAATCAGATGTCCCACATTCTCTGAGAAATGCTTGAAGCTCACAGAAAATGACTTGTCAAGATAAAACACTAATTAGAAAAGCAGACCATCCCTAAGTTAAGTTTCCAAAGCTTAACATTCCGGGGACTGCTGCCTTCTAGAGACCCAGGGTGCAAGATGCAAGATTGGACCTCAGTCTGAAGCCAAGTGGAAAGGCAGCTTGGAATTCCTATGTGAGGTGTGAGACTTCCCTTCTTCCAAAATTGACACTAACCTAGCCGCTTCCAAAGCCCTGCCCAAGATTTTCATGATGATGGTAACCACGTCTGAGTACCTACTTGGCCCAAGTATCCCTATTTTTCTCTGTTCACCCCCTTTGATAAGGTGATTTAGAATAACTGCACAAGGGGCAGTGTCTGGCACAGGAGGATGGTCCACTGATGGGTTCTTGTTATTGATGACTAGCCTTCCAAGGCTTTGCTTTTGTAATTGAAACTTAGCCTACTGTTATGGGCTGCTTAAGGGTTGCCACCTGAAAGCCTCCTTGTTACTCAAATGTGGCCTCTCTCTAAGCCAAATTCAGCATATGAATGCATTACCTTCCCCCTAGTATGGGACATGACTCCTGGGGATGAGCCTCCCTGGCAACAAGGGATTAATACCAACTGGCAATATGACTGGAAAAAGACCTTGAATAAAAGGGAGAAAAGGTAAAGACAACTGAGTTCATGTGGCTAAGAGACTTCAAAGAGAGTCGGGAGGTCATCCCAGAGGTAACGCTTATGCACACCTCAGTAGGATCTCATAGAACACCAAAGTGGATATCACCTCAGGGGCTCCTGAGGGCTCTGGAGACACCCAGGTCCTATATAAGGGGAGATAGCTCCAGAGATTGATGCCTTATCAGTGGGCTCTACTTTGGAATCTGTGCTCCTGAGAGTGACAGAGTTGGACTCAAGTAACTCCTCCCTGCACATGGTCCACCAGTCCCTTCTATTCAAACCTATATGTGATGCAGGAGTTTGTAGGTATATTTCCAGAGACTGGAGCCTCTGGCCTGCCCATGTGCCAGCTGTGCCTGGAATCTTGGTGGAGCTGCAACTCCTATTCTACAGCTCAATGGACTCACCCAAATCACCTGGTGAGAAGATGATATACAATGGCCATCCCAGGGAATGGAGAGAATGTGCAGCTGCAGGTAGGATAATCCCATCCACTGTATCTATGGGATATAAGCCCCCTCTCACTTGGAGTTGGAGTGGACATCACCATCCCATACTCCTCAGGATTGGGGGAAGAGCTATGGACTAGAGCGGACTTAATGGTATTCTGTTGTAGACATTGTGATTCAAGCAATGGAAGAAATTACAACAGTGAGGTGGAGCCAGGGACCACTGGATGCTTTGGGGGCAGGGAAGGGAAAAGCAGTTGTGATACAGGGGCTTTTCAGGACTTAGAATTATCCTGAGTGACATTACAACGACAGATATAGGCCATTTTACATCAGCATATAACATGCAGATCTGTGTGGGAGAGAGTGTGGTCTACAATGTGAACTATGGTCCATGCTTAGTGGCAAAGCCCCAGGATGTGTATATCCATTGCAGGTGATGTGCCACACTAATGAAAGATGTTTATGTGGGAGGTTGTGGGAGGTGTGGGAGGTGGGGAACATGGGAATCCCTGTAATTATTGTATAACATTTATGTAATCTAAGCATCTTTTAATATATATATATATATAAACCATATAATATTGTGCAGTGCAAAGTGTAAACTATAATGTAAACTCTAGACATGGTTAGTAGCAATGCTTCAATATGTGTTCATCAATTGTAACAAATGTACCACACTAATGAAAGATGTTACTAATGTGGGAAAGTGTGGGAGGGAGAGGGAATGGGGTATATGGGAATTCTCTATATTTTCTATGTAACTAGCCTCATGTTCAGACCCACTACTGCCCAGTAACCACAGCTGTTTTCCAGTCACCATTTTAACATGGTCCTTTCCTAGTTTGCTCTCCCCACCCCCCAAACTGTTTTAAAACTTTTTAATTACTAAGTTGGCTTGGTGCAATGGTTTAGAGTCCTCAATAAGTGAAAGCAAAGTAAAACTGAACAAGGTTGGTCACTGGGGTAAATATTTTCCTCAGTGTCATGAGGACAATGAACTGTTCTGGTTTAAAATACTTTTCTGGCTTAGTAGTCCTTTGTGTGCTTAAAATTTTGCACACGTGGCATTATTCACTTGTCTACCTGGCTACTTGCATTTTGTGACAGAAGGCATTCTGATGTCCCTCTTTAACTCTTACTTTTTAAAGGATGAACTAGCTGTCTTAAGGGAGAAGAATGTTGTAATTTTTACTTATTAAAGTTTACTTAAGTTTTTTAAGTATTCCTGTTGGGTTTTCTAATTGTTGGCAATCTCAAACTAGTGGAGCAAAAAAATACAAGTTTCTTGATTAAAAAATAAATAAATAAATAAAATAAAATAAAAATAAAAATAAAGGAAAAAAAAAGTGTAACTGCACAGATATCCAGATGTAATGAACTGAAGCAGCAAGAAATGATCTAAAAGTGGAGGCTAAGGAGTTGACCTGGGGTTCCAGGACAGGGAAACATGGGCTTCCAGGATCACAAGCTGCAAACATGAGGAACAGGCAGAAGAAACTTGGAGAGTGAGGAATTGGGGTCTAAGGAGTAAGCTGTGCAGAGGGAACCCAGATATTAAGATCACCCCCATCAGCAGAGCTAAGGGAAGACTTCATTAGAAAGCAGCACTCATTCTCAGCAAAACTTTCTTGTATCCTTTTCCTAGAAAGGGGCAGTCAGCCTGGATTGTATGGGATTTCCCAGACAAAGAGCATTGTGAACAGAGAGTGGCTTGATTTCTCCTCCCAAGAATAAGATCAAGGGGCCCGAATGAACTTTTTGCAAGAGTTGGCCATTTTTCCCATAAAAGAAAAATATCAGACCTAATAGAGCTGTGCTTTCAAATATGGTAACCAGAAGCTAAATATATATTGGTTTTTTTTTTTAATTTAAATTTCACTTAAACTAAAAATTCAGTTCATTCACAAACTCATAAGAAATAGAACAATATCAGTAACATTGATGCATTTCTATATCCCCTTCTCTCATCCCCAGACATAACTTCTTTCTTTAATTCCATGACTATCAATTTGCTGCTATTCTTTAGAGGTTTCCCAAGCAATATATTGGATTTTTAGTATACCTTCTAATTTATCCATAAAATATTTTATTCTTTATGACTTTTGTGGCTTGCTTTTATTGCTGAAATTTACATTTGTGAGATTCTTCCACATTAATGTATATGGCCATAATTTTTATGCTACTCAGTTTTGTATAGAATTCCAAAGAGTTATTGGGCCACAAATTCTTTCTCAGTTTTTAACAGTTTGGCTGCTTTCAGCTTTTCAGAATATGGTAGCAATTCAAACAATGCTTGCTCATGAGACCATTCCATGTAACCACATTTGCAATGTATGCACCAGGATGCACACTTAGGAGTGGAATTGCTAGATCTTTGGCTATGCCAACATAGAGCTTTACTAGGTGAGATCAACCTGAAATCAACATATTTGCAGCAATGTACACCTCCAACCTCAGTATACAAAAGCAAAGTTTATCCTATAAACTTGGAGGTACTTGCTATGTCTTTTGGTTTATTATTTACTTTTCACAAGCCAATTATTAATACGCAGTTTATTCTTTGCCGTGCATAAAGCAGTTTCCTTCATATAATTCCTATATCAATGGATTGAAAGTATGATTCCCATTTGTCTCTTCTTTTTTGTTTCTTTTTATCTTAGGTGCAATGTCCAAAGAATCTTCCACTTCAACCTGTGCAAATTGTTGCCACTCTTTTAAGAAAGGGAGTTTTGGTTACACAACTCAGGAAGTTGCTCTCATTTTTGAAAAGTGTACTTGGAGATTATACTAATATCTATTTCCTCCTACGTCTTATCTCCCATTTTTCCATATACATGTTCAATTTAAAACACTAATCCAGGAAGCAGAATTATTTAAATCTTATTTTAAGTTATTAAAATTTACATAAGTTTGAACTTTTCATTTATTTCCCATTTTTCTGATTGCTTTCACTGATTTTGGAGAAACCAAATCACAATGTCAAATTCATGCCACCATCTTCAAGCCATAATATCCTGGATAACATTCTTAAAAACTAGATTTATCAGTCCAATCCCAGACCTATTATAGCAGTATTTCCAAATATGTCTCCCAAGCACATATATTTTTCTCAGTGTCTCCAACTGATTCTGATAATGCAGCCAAGTTTGACAGTCAATGAACTACAATTCCTGTTTCTTCTTAATTCAAATTATCCCCATTAATTTTTATTGGGAACAGTTTCAATACACCTGGTCATCTAATGGTACCACAGTAATGTAAAGCATGAGAAATCCTATGAAAGCAAACAACAATTAGCTACAAAGTTTTATATTCTGATTGCAGAGCAGTAAAATGAATTTTCATCTGTGCACACTCATCTGTGCACAAAGGAAAAAGATTGATAAACCTATGATCTGTCAGCTTACATATCTACAAAGCTCACTCTCCTCATCTCAATGATATCTCCAAATATTCAATATTTGAAGGACAAGTTTTCTATAGATAAGAAGATCAAAATCACACTACACACTACATAGTGAAAATAAGGGAAATAGTTTGTAGGCCAGGCAAACTGAAAAGGTGTTTGGAGAGTTCCTAAAATCTATTTCCTTATTTCACTTTTTTTTCTGGAAAACATCCTCCAATTTATTTATGCAGAAAAATAACAACCACAGTAAGCAGAGAAGAACCAAGATTCTTTTGATAATTCTTTTTGATGAAATATGAATAAAGTGTTTCAATAAAGTGAGAAATACTGTACCAAGAGCTAGAATAAGATAGAAATCCGTAAAGGTGTACCAGTATTCAGGATTGTTTATGCCCTGGCGGTATTTAGCATCTTCACAGAAGCTGCTGAGATGTTGGCCTTTGTATTAGTCAGCCAAAGGGGTACTGATGCAAAATACCAGAAATCAGTTGATTTTCATATAGGGTATTTATTTGGAGTAGAAGCCCCCAGTTATCAGGCCTTAAAGCATAAGTGATTTCCCTCACCAAAGTCTATGGCCATGTGTTGGAGGAGCAAGATGACTTCCAACATTTGTGAGGGTTCAGGCTTCCTGGGTTCTTCTCTTCCTGGGGCTTGCTTGTCTCTGGGCTCAGCTCCTCTGCTATCTCCACAAGGTCAGCAAGTAGACTATGAGGCTCTCTAGGCTTTGCCTCTCTCCACAAGCCTAGCTGTAAAGTATCAGATGAACAGCTCTCCTCTTCCCAGGGCCTTGTCTCCTTCCTCACAATCAAGATCCTCTGTGTGTTTACTTTCTTGGGCACCAGCATTAAAACTCCGCATCAGAACTCCAACATCAAAACTCCAACTTATTCCTCTGCTCTACCACCAAGGGGCAGGGACTCAACATCATACTGACATGGCCTAGTCAAAGCCCTAATCATAACCTAATCACACCCAGAGGAACAGACCAGGTTACAAGCATAATCCAATATCTATTTTTGGAATTCATAACTATATCAAACTGTCACAGCCATGCATTGTTTTGCCAACACCAAGGCTATAGGTAGATAAATATCAATGTTTGGAGCCAAAAAGAACAGGGAATCTTATAATACATCCAGTGGTTTTGGTTGGAGCCCTATAGACTGCTCTGTCAGAATAACTGTAAACCAAAATTAAATGTAGTCTTAGCTTGTGGATGTCTACAGGGCCTGGTGAAATCAAACAAATGTCCTCTTTGAAGGAGAGTGACATCATTCTAGGACTCAAACTATTTTTAAAAATTTGAAATCTAATGTTCAACATATATTTTTAAAAATAGAGACCAGGTAAACAAGGAAATAAGACTATTTGAATGAGAAGCAACAGAATCAAACTTTCAGGAACTCTAGAGACTGGACATAAAACACACATAGTTCTTAGGTTCAAGGATTTAACAGATAAACAAAATTTTGACAGCAAACTGGAAATCATATAAAGTGACTAATTAAAAGCATAATACCAAATAAATATTAAAATAGAATAATGTAATTGAGAAATGGAAAACTAAATGAAAAGAAAAAATGCAGGACAGATCGAAGGGCAATGGCAATTGTTAACTAAATGTTACAGCACATAAACAGATCCAAAAAAAAAAAAAAAAAGTCATCATCTCTATAGATGCAGAAAAAGCATTTGAGAAAATAAAGCACACTTTCCTGATAAAAACACAGCAAAAGATAGGAATAGAAGGAAACTTCCTCAACATGATAAAGGGTATATATGAAAAAACCCACAGCTAACATCATATTCAGTGGTGAAATCCTAAAAATGTTTTCTCTGAGATTGGGAACAAGACAAGGATGCCCATTTTCACTGTTCTCATTTAACATTGTGTTAGAAGTACTTGCTCAAGCACTTAGGCAAGAAAAAGACATAAAACACATCCAAATTGGAAAGGAAGAAGTAAAACTTCCACTATTTGCAGATGACATGATCCTATACATAGAAAGCCCTGAGAAATTGACAACAATGCTTCCAGATCTTATAAATGAGTTCATTAAGGTGGCAGGTTATAACATCAATGTGCAAAAATCTGTAGCATTTCTGTATACCGATAATGAGCAATATGAAGAAATCAAAAAAAATAAACCCATTTACAATAGCAACTAAATGAATCAAATACATAGGAATAAATTTAAAGATGTAAATGACTTATACTTAGAAAACTACACATCAATGTTAAAGGAAGTCAAAGAAGACTTAAATAAATGGAAGAATATTCCCTGTACATGGATAGGTAGACTAAACATCATTAAAATGTCTAACTTACCCAAATTGATTTACAGATTTAATGCAATACCAATAAAAATTAACACAGAATTTATTTCGGAATTGGAAAAGCTAACTATGGAATTTATGTGGAAGGGTAAGGGGCCCTAAATAGCCAAAAATATATTGGGAAAAAAAATTGGAGGAATCACTCAACCTGACTTTAAAACATACTACAAGGCTACAGTGGTCAAAACTGTATGGTACTGGGATAAGGATAGACATACTGAACAATGGAAAATTTGGGGGGGAAGCCCTAAAGCAGTGATAAATGTTGCTGTTACAACTCTTAAAAAACTCCAAGTTCTAACTCCTTATTTTGCTTCACAGTAGTTCTCAAGAGTCCAAGAAACTGTTTCTATTTTTTAAGAGCCATTTTTTTAACCAAATTGAGAGTTCTGATATAGATCCCAACATATGCAGTCACCTGATATTTCACAAGGCCACCAAGCCCACTCAACTGGAAGAGAATGGCTTCTTCAACAAATGTTGCTTGGAGAATTGGATAACCATATCCAAAAGAATGAGAGAGGAATGGTACTTCTCATCTTACACAAAAATTAACTCAAGATGGATCAAAGATATAAATAAAAGAGCCAAGAATAGAAAGCTTCTAGAAGATAATGCAGGGAAGCATCTACAGGATCTTGTATTAGGAAATGGTTTCATGAACTTTACACCCAAAGCACAAGCAACAAAAGAAAAAATAAATTAGACATCAAAATTTAAAACTTTTGCACCTCAAAAGAGTTTGTCAAGAAAGTGAAAAGGCAGCCTACTCACTTAGAAAAAATATTTGGTAATCATTTATCTGATAGGGGTCCATTATCTAGCATATTAAAGAGATCCTACATTTCAAAAATAAAAAGACAAACCATTAAAAATTGGGCAAAACCATGGCATTGAAGCCCCCTCTCAATGAGATGTGGAGTGGGCATCACCATCTCAGAATCCTTAAGATTGTAGAATAGCCTATGGAAGAGTAGACTTACTAGTATTCTACTATAGACTTATTGTGATTCTAGCAATGGAAGAAATTATATCATTGATGTGGAGACAGTGGCCACTGGAGTTTCTGAGGGCAGGGAGAGGGAAATGCAGGTGAAATAAGGGGGCATTTTTGGGACTTGGGGATTGTCCTGAATGACATTACAACAACACATACAGGCATATCTTGCCATAACCTACAAAATTGTGTGGGAGAGAGTGTTAAATACAATGTCAACTGGAACCCATGCTTAGTGGCAATGATCTAAAATGTTTTCATCAATCATAATTAATGTATCACACTAATGAAAGATGTTAATATGGGAAAATGTGGGATGTGTAGGGAGTGAGACATATGGGAATCCTCTATATTTTTATGTAACATTTATCTAATCTAAATATCTTTTTTGAAAAAAATAAAAAATATATATTTTTAAAGTGCCCCCCCCCAAAAAATGGGAAAGTGATTTAAAGAGACACTTCTCCAAAGAAGAATTGAAAGCAGGGACACGAACAGATATATGCACACCAATGTTCATAGTGGCATTTAATCATTATTGTCAAAAGTTAGAAATAACCAAAATGTCCATCAACAGATGAATGGATAAACAAATTGTGGTACATACATACATACAATGATATATTACTCAGCTGTAAGAAGGAATGTTGTATTAACACACAGGATAACATAGATGAATCTTGAAGACCTTATGTTGAGGGAAACAAGCCAGGCACTGAAGGACAAATATTACATGTCCTTACTAATATGAATTAATAAATTGAGCAGGCTCACAGATCTAGAGTCTGGAAGATAGGTTTACAGGAGACAGAACAGGAGAAGAAGTTTGTGTGTCAATGTCCATATGGGCAAAATCTATGATAAGGTGGAAGGGTGTAGTTGTGCAGCGGATGGAGATAACTGTGGGGCAGTGATGCTATTGGGTTGGGTGGTGTGTTGGTCTGTGTTGGGGGATAGGGTGAGAAGGGTGGGTTAGACTGTCCATGGAAGTGGGGCTAGGGTTGGGGGAGAGAGCAAGTGAACTCTGGTGATTTGTAGGTATGTGGTTGAAATTACAATGCTGGGAATGTTCTTTTGGCACATATGGCTTGGGATGGTTACTGGTTTAAGGTATTGGATGTGGGGGGAACATGGGACAGGCCATACCTGGGGCAGGCTTCTAGGGAGTGTGTAGTGTTCATCTTGTCCTAGTGTGTTGTATCAAGGGATGGAGACTAATAATGAGTGGGAAAGTGTTGGAATCCCATCCTGGGGAGTCCTGCTATGATCTCAAAGAGAGGGGCAGGAGTCTCCTGAGAGCATAGTCAATGCCTAATAGGACAGGCCAGGCCAGTATGTTAAGCCCTCAATGTTGTTCAAGTAATTATGAATCTGATCCTTAGGTGAGTTAATCTTAGTGGTTACCGTGGGTTCCATGGTGAGAGGGAGGAGGGAATAAAATAGATGGAACATGGCACTTTTTGGGTGATGGAATTGTTCTACATGATCCTAGAAGGATGGATACAGACCACGTAAAACTTCAAAATCTATAAAAGTGTACAGTCCAAAATGTAAACTGCAATGTCAATCATTGACCATGGTTAGTAGCAATATTTCAATATTTGTACATCAAATATTAATTGTGCATGTAAAATGTTGTTAATAGAGGACAGAGGAAAAGGGAGAGGGCATTGAGTATACGGGATCACCTGCTGATCATGACTTTTCTGTAACCTAAAGCTTCTTTGAAGACAAAATGAAAAAAATAAGACATTGGTTGTATAAATGGAAGCAAATGTCACTGTGCATAGAAGACAACAAATCTTACAGTGATGAAAGACAATGTTAAAATTTTTAATTTTATATTTTTCATTTTTATATTTCAAGCTCTTAAAAATTTTTTTTTTGTATTTTCTTCATTATTTTTAAAACCATCATTATTATTTCATTTTCCTATTAATTGTATTAAGTTATTTTGCTGGCTTCAATTTTGAAGAAGTTTTGGATCACAGAAGGATTACAACTGTGGCAGGGGAAGATCATTGGTGCAATGTGTCAGAGATGGGGAATGCATGGGAGGAGGTTCACCTGGGGCATACCTATAAGGTATATGAATGTGTTCAAGTGTTTATGGGGCATTGTCACAGTGGGTGGAGAGCCACACAATAACTAAATAAATATCAAATTTCCATCCTGGAGAGCTCTGCCACATTCTCTAATGAGACAGTAAGAATCCCCTGAGTACAGGGGCAGTAACTATTGAAAGAAGATGGACCATTGTTGAGCCCTTGATTGTGATGGCTGTAGTTATGAACCTTTACTTTTGAAATTGAAAACTTGCATAGTTTCAAGCATTACCTCCTGAGATCCTCCTTTTTGCCCAAATGTGGCCCCTCTCTAAGCCAAAATTCAGCACATAAATGCATGACCTTCTCCCCAGCATGGGCTGTGACTTCTGAGGATTACTCAGAAGGATTACTCAGCCTTCTTGGCATGGAGGGATTACTACCAAGAACCACCTACCAATGCAAATGGAAAAATACCTTGACCAAAAGGGGAAGGGTAAAGACAAATGAGTTTAAATGGCTCAAGAGGCTTCAGAGTGAGTCAGGAGATGATTTAAGAGTTTATGCTTATGCACATCTCAGCAGGAACTCATTGACTACCAAAGTAAATATTACCTCAAATAGTTGGGCTCTTGAGGGCTCTGGAGACATCCAGGCACCATAAGCAGGGCAGACAGCTGAGGAGTTTGGCACCCTGCCAGTCAGTCTTCCTTTGGAATTTATGCTTCCCAGTGTAATAGAGTAAGACTCAGTTGTATTTTCCCTACACATGGTTCTGCTGCACTCTATTTGAACCTATACTTAGTACTAGAATTGATAAATGTGTGTCCAAGAGACTTAAATCTTTGAGCTGTCTATGTGCCATTTGGGCCCTGAGTCTCAACAGACTTGCAACACCTACTCTCCAGTTCACTGGACTCACCCAGAACAACTAACAAGGAGATGATGACTGAAAATGACCATCTCAAGGAACACAGAGAGTCCACACTTGTAAACAAGAAACTCCCACCTATCTGTGTCATGGGAGATAAGCCCCCTCTCAAATTAGAGGTGGAATTGGCATCACCATCACAGAATCCTCAGGTTTGGGGAATGGATGATGGACTAGAGTAGACTTATAGTTGTTTTACTGTAGACTTGTTGTGATCCTAGCAACAGAAGAATTTTTATCATGGATGTGGAGGCAGTGGCCACTGGAGGTACTGAGGGGAGGGAGAGGGAAAAATATTTGTAATTTGGGAGCATTTTGGGACTTGGGAAATTCATTGACATTGCATTGACAGATACAGGCCATTGTATATCTTGTAACAACTTGCAAAAATGTGTGTGACAGAGTGTAAACTGCAGTGTAAACTATAACCATCACTTAGTGGCAGTGTTCCAAGATGTGTTCAACAGTTGTGGCAAATGTACCACACTAATGAAAGATGTTGATGTGGGAAAATTTGGGAGGGCAAGGGACTGGGGCATATGGGAATCCCCTATATTTTTTGTGTAACATCTATGTAATGTAAGATAATAAAAATACAATGTATATTTAAAAAAGAAGAAAGAAACTGTAAATGTGATGGAGGAGAATGAGAAAGGCTAGGAGACTATCACAGTCATCATGTCAAAGACTGCAGTTCTGACCAGTCAAGAAAGGAGAAAGTATCAGATGTGCATGTGTTCCAAAAATGATGATAGGAAGGATGTGGGGTGAAGAAAAAGCATAGGAGTCAAGAAGCACAGCAAGGCTATGTCTTGAACACCTGTCAGGATGGAGTATCTGTGCATGGAAAAGGCAAAAACAAGGAAAAGCAAGCTCATGGAGAGGTCTAGAGATCAGTTTGGGCACATTATATGCCCATGTGGAGATATTGTGGAGGAAACTGTGTGTGAATCTGGAGTACATGGAAAGATTAAGAGATTAATAGAGCAGAAGTCATGCCAGTATAGATGGTTATTTAAAGCCAAGAGACTGAATGCAAGCCATGAGCAAATGAGGTATTGTAGAAGAAAAGTGGTCTCAGGATGGAACCTGGGAGCAACAGTAATGTTTAGAAATTTTGTACAAAAAGAGAATCCAAAAGGGGAAAAAGAGAAGGAAAGGGTAATGAGGCTAGATAAAAAACAAAAAGGAGAATGTGGTTAACTGGAGGCCAAGTGTTGGAAAATTTCCACAAGAAGAGGGAACAAATGTGTCAAATGCAGCAAAGGGAGTAAATAAAAGAGGGTGATAAAAGAGATCATCTGGAGGCATTGGAAATGTTCTAAAATTGGATTATGATTGTTTCTTAACACTACATTTTTTAAAATTGTTTATTTAAATCAGTTGACATTTATGTCATGTAAAGTATACTTCAAGAACATTTTTGTTAAAAATAATAATTTTATATATATATATATCTGTATATAATTAAAATATTTTAATTCCAATTATCCACTCAAGGGAAATGAAAACACGTGTTGGAGAGTTAGAACATGGAGAAAAGATGGTGAAGAAGATGGCAGAATAGGAACCCCAGGAGCAGTCCCTCCACCAAAACATCTATTGAAGAGGCAGGAATTGTTTGAATCAACTACTTGAAATTCTGGAGACTAGTGGGACACCATGTAGCATCTAGAGAGGAGCGTGAGGAAGAAGCTGGTAAGTTGAGATAAAGGCCAGTGGGTTTCATCCTCCCTGCAGTGGTTACAGTCCCCCTTCCCTTATTCTGTGGCAGGCAGCAGTAGGGAAAAATTATGATAGAGCCACATATCATCTGGGTAGTCATTGGAATGAAAGAGTTATAGTGGTTTTTGAGTAGCAGAGAGCTCCATGAAGTATTATCTAAGGAGGAAATTAAGATGCAGGATAGTATTTACAAAATGAACACATTTGGGTAAAACAATAACAAATACATGAATATATTGCACACATGTAGATGTATTTATGGATGCATAAAAGAGTAAATCTGGATGTCTCAATATCTGAGTATGATTGTTAGGCACAGATAAGACAGACTACTTAAACAGATTATTAATATCAATTACCTTAGAGACACTTATGAGATAGATATGAGAGAACATGCAGAAAAGAAGGTACTTAAAGAAAAAAGTATAGATTTGTGCTCCCCGGTAGAGTGTTGTTTAGCATGTGCAGTGTGTACTGTAATGGTTCCCATTAAATAATCCATGTGTTAATATGAATTAACAATCAGCATAACCAAAATGATATTGTTAGGGCCATATCTACTGAATTACAAGGAAACATAACAGCCTAAGTGGAAAAGGGTGAATAATAATGGGGAAAAGTGTGACCTATTTTCCAAAAAAAAGCAAACAAAGAGATCTACATGTATTCCTCTACCTTCATAAATGTCTCCTGTAAAAGAAGAAAGTACAAAAGGATACACATATGTCATTAACATTTGGCACCTGGATTGAAGAGTTATAATTGATGGAGAGAGTGATTCTGCTGCTTTCTTTATACAAATTTATAATGCTCATTATAAGAGTGTAAGAACTTCATACGTTAAAAAATTTGTATATATACACATATGTTTATAAACATTTTGTTGGATGTATTCCAAATAGGTAAAAAATTATCTTGCATATGGTGTTCAAAGGTTTTAATTATTAATATGAAGAGCATGTCCACAGTCCCATGGATCCCCTGCTTCCTATTTGGAGACAATGACCTCTTCTGATCTCTATACCTAGAAATGACAAAAAGAATTTTGTGAGAGTTAATGTAGTTAGTCTTGAAGAATCTTTTGAGTGTGCATATCTAGAGATAAGGAAGTAGCTGGACATGATCAGCAATTCACTAGGCCAATGGGCCACTACAAGATTCACTTTCTCTCATGTTGCTATCCCCTTTTTTGCTAATATGCCATAGTTGAAAACTCACCCTTGTGTACTTCAGGCTTTTTCATCAGGCTGAACATAGGTGTTAACTGAGAAGATGCAGCTTTCAAGGAAAAAGAAGGCTTTGGTCCAAAGGTCTTCAGGAAGTTGGAAGTCATGAGCCAGCCTCTGCCCAGCCTCTGCCCAACTCCTCCTGCAGTACATCTGTGCTTTGTTGGCTTTCCTTTTCCATGACAGTAATGTGCAGGATGTCCCTCTTTATCAGAACCAGGTGCTAATTGGAGCCATCAGTATCTCTCTGAAAAAAAAAAAAAAGATACACTGGTGATGAATATGTTGGTCCCTGTGGGCCATGACTACACTACAAGTGTTTCTCAGGCTTCCACAAACTACCATGGGTCTCATTTCTTAAGAAGAAGGACATGACCCTCTCATTTCTAGAACCTCCCAGACCCTGGGACTTGATGCTTTAACTTAGGCTTTTCTGCCCATTATTGAATCTGGGTCTGAATGCTCCAGTCCCATCCTCATCTCTGGTTATACAGGTTGTTGCTGTTCTGTTCAGGTTTAATGTCATCCTCTCTTTTTCTCTTTTACTATTAATTGGACTTTTTTCCAGTTAAGGATCTCAGGATAGGTCAGGTTATAAAAGAGAAAAAAATAAAAGGAAAGAAGGGTCAAAGATATGTGTAAAGCATGAGTGAAATATGCTTAAAAGGAATAAAATAGTTCTCATACATTCAAGGAAATATTTGCAGCAGTTATCCGTGAACTACTGTTTCTACTTGTATCTAGAAAGTATAACACTCAGTGGAATTTTTCTACACCAATTGACACTCCCACTCAACCAAAAGGAAACTATACATCAGAAACCCAAATTCAATTTCTCTATGAGGCAACTACTGAGATGCCTGAGCTCTCATTATTTCATAGTGTCCTCCTGTCCTCTTGCAATGCCCTCCTTCTTTTCCCTGCCTATTTGTGAGTCCATTGCTCACAAGCAAGCAGGATTCCCCACAGCCTGGCACTTATCTTGTTCTTTCTAGTTCCTTCTGATATAAATTTAAGTTATGTGCTCCTTCAGAAACACACTTACGGAGCTGAATAAGCTCAGCTTCCCATGACCCATTACTATCCCACTTCTCCTTCCTGACTTATAGTGTAGCTCATTTTCAGGATCCCATAGTACTCAATGTCAAGATAAGAATTCTATATTACCTGGCTTGAGTGAGCCTGAGTATGAATTGATGCCAGCTCTTCTGGCTGCTTCAGGACAGTTCCTTGTAGGGCTGGTGCTTCCCTGAGGTTGGGGTGGGGGTGGCAGCATTGTGGAAGGTGGAGTGGACATTCTCAAAGAGGAGATGGACTGAAGTCACCTGAAGGAAGATTTTCACAGAAAGTCTCACACTTCCCAGCCCAGGCACCCTGCTCTTTTTAAGTCAAAGTGTCTTCCTGCGATGGGTCTTCAAGCACTTTCCCCTCTGCCCTTGAGGATGTGTTGCTCTTTGTTTCTTCTCCCAGGCCTCCTGCCTCTGCAGCTTCTTCAGCTCCTTTTACAATCTGATCAACTCATGTTTCTCCATTTCCAACTTCTCCTGTAAGCGATGGCAGATTTCTTCCTTTTCTTTTATCTTCCTTTTCATGTTGGCCTTTAGGCATCGCTGGACCAGCTGATGGCACCTTCTACTATGGCGCTGCTCTGAGTGAGGCTGTTTCCTCTCCAGCATCTCCTCATAGAAGACTCTGCAGCTGAATCCCTCCTTCACCCCATGCTCTGCATGTGCCAGGACTGCCTCCCTGGAGGGGAAGACTCTGCAACAAGCCATGCAGCGGAAGCCATTCTCTCTGGTTACCAGCCAGTCTGGGGTTACAGCACGGGGCCTCTCCTCATCCTCCACCTGGACAGCAGACTCAGGGGTGCGGGTCTCAGGTTCCTCCTGGAAGGTCTCCAGGGAGCTAAGCAGGGACTTGGTGTTGGTTAGACTGGGGGGGAGAGCCAATGGTGTCTCTTCAGAGAGCTCAGCCTCATAGACCCAGGGTGACTTTCCCACAGGGGCAAATGTGGTTTTTGTTTGCCACTCAATGGCTACACACTTTATTGTGTGCACTCTGGTAAAATATGCACACCTGACCCATTGATGCTCTGAGTTTGACCCATAGCTGGATGAATTAGAGGTCTTCTCAGTTGAAGTTGAGGAAGACCTCTCTGAGACCCTTGGAATCTTCCTGGGCCTGGAGCTTGGACTTTTTGATGTCAATATTGTAGGCTGCTTGGCATTTTCCTCTTGGGTCCCAGTATCTGAAAATAGATAAGTATTTAACATGAGCTCTCTTGGCCTTGTGTGGACAGCTGTGAATTCAACACTCTGATCTCAGTGATCCCTACCATGCTCAAACTCTGTGAAACCTCAACAGTTCTTCTTCCTAAGGGCTCCCTTTTTTGTGGATACTATGAAGGCCATGAAATGTCCAGTGCACAGTGATATTAATGATAGTATCACCTTATAGAAAACATTTTTCATTATTTGAAAACATTATGTTGCCAATTGGTTTTTATTTTGCAATTAGAGATTAATCTATGTTAATAAATATTTTTATTTTGGCATTATTTTTTTTTTGTCTATTTTCTTTTTTTTTTTTTTTTTTACAGATTTATTTATTTGTTTATTTACTTTTATTCATTTTACCCCTCCCCCCCTGGTTTTTGCTGTTTTTGTGTCCATTGACTGGGCAATACTCTGTATCTGTTTCCTGCCCTCTCTCCTCATCCTTCTCCTGTTTTCACTGTGATTCAATCTTTGGAACGTCCAATGTGGGAGAGAGGCATCCTACTACCTGTACCACCTTAGTTCCTGTTTTTTTGGCATGTCTTATCTTGGCTTGTCCTTGTGTCACTCTCCTGTTACATCATCATCTTGCTGCATGTCTCAGCGGGGCCTGATGGCGTACTGTGGCCTGGGAGGCTCACCTGCTCATGGGGCCTGGCAGTGCACCCAGACATGGGACCTGATGGTGGACCCAAGTACAGGCCCTGGCAAAGTACCTGCATGTGTTGCCTAGTGGTGGACCTTCTCATGGGGCCTGACAGTGCATCTGCACATGGACCCTGAAAGGTGTACCCACTCACAGGGCCTGGCAGTACACCTGAGCATGGGACCTGGTGGCACACCCACTCACAAGGCCTGGTGGTGCACCCACACACAGGGCCTGGAGAGCTCATCCACTTGTGGGGCCTGGTGGCCCACATGCCTTGTATATTTTTCTTTTTTAAATTTTTACCAGGAGGTCCCAGGGATTGAACCCAGGTCCCTCCATATAATAGACAGATGCCCAACCATTTGAGCCACATTCACCCCCCTGCTATATCTCTTAAGGTTGACCAAAAATACCTAGAGTTACTGTCATTTCCCATACAGGATGATCACATAATAAATCAGGTTTAGTTTATCACCAGCATTCTAAAAACCAGACCTAGGAAGAAAAACTAGGTCTGGGGACACATGCATGGATTCCAATATAACCAATGTTTAGCCTACCCTGATTATCACAAAATCAGGACAGTGAGAATATTTGCATGACATTTGTTTTTGAGTCCCAAATGGGTTTTTCCTTTGGAACATAGAAAGGACTTCATAAGTCTCCAATTGCCTAATAGTATGTTTTTTTTTTCTTAAAAGAAGTATTCTATGAACATTATTTTATAGCAAATTTAGAGTGCAAATGTTGAAATAGGAGAAATGGTCACCTTTTTTTAAATGTGTTTTCAAACGTTTTTCAGGGGAAGGCTTTTATAAAAGGAATTATGGTTAAGAAAGATAATTTGTATAATTTGTTTTGGCCCTTAGAGTTATACCCTTTCCTTTTACCATGCTTAACCAAACAACAATTCAATGTAAAAATTGCTTTACCCTGAAAAGTAGCTCCTATTAGCATGCAATTATTATCTGATCTCTGAATCAGGTGATCTACCCTCAGAATACAGTTATCCATGTCTTAGAGACATGATTCCACAAACCTCACTAGGTCACAATGCAAAATCTGCAAAGGAAGTTATTTGGGTTGGAGTATATCAGCAGATTTTCTATATTTTTCTGAAGAAGCTCAGAGAACTCAAAATGATGAAAAAATATGTAGACATGTGTTTTGTAATGGCAGAGGTGTGAAAAATCCACCAAGTGTCATAGGATAGAGAAGAAGTAACGACCTTTAAGAAGGATTTAAGAGGCAGGCAGATACCAAGATGGGAGCAGAAGGATGGTCTGGGCCACTGGAGGGCAGCAGAATAGAGAAGCAGAGAAGAGGTGGGTGGGAGGAAGAAATTGGTCTGGGGAAATTGTGATCAAACAGGAATTACAGCAGAAGCTCAGGTTGAGTAAAGTGAGAATTAAAACTGTAGTCCTGAAGTGAGGCTATGCTGTTACAAGTTGTTAGGGTCTTGGAAAGAGGTGAATAGGAGACAAATGAGAAGGATGTCCCTGGAGCTAGAGAGGGAGGGTCTGCAGGAAACCTCCTGAGGACAGCAAATCTCACAGGGACTGGGATATCTGCAGTAAATGTATTTAAATGCAGTATTAAACCACTCCCATAACTCCTTATAAATTTTATTCCTTTCCTAAACTTCTCAAAAGATCCATTCACTCTCATTAAAAAATGGAATAACACTGAACTACAAATCTCTCTAACCACCCATCCTCCTGCCCTACACCCCTCTGCCCCAGTTTCCCACTTCTTCCCTTTTCATCTACACAAAGCATTTAGATCTCAGAACTCATAATTGAATAGCTTTTTTTTGCCTGTTTTTGAAACCCCTCAGATGCAGTAGAATTATTCTGTTTGCTCACTCATTTATTCCTTCATTTATGCCTTCATAGAACACAATTTCATTTTTGTCTATTAATTGACAAGAAAATCTTTCTCGGTGAAATTCTCAATGAGCCTTACTTGTCCTTTTACTCTAGATCTTACGTAAATCAGGTCCCAGAAAAATCAGGAGAAATCTCAACAGGGAAAATCAGACCCCTCATATCCCAGCTTCTATCTTTAGAGACAATTTTCCTTCCATCCTTACCTAAAGACTTAGAGAAAGGTCTCTTCTTCCCAAATTGCTGTTTCATCTTGTCTGGGTGAATGTGAACCTAAAAGAACAGACTCTGAAAGGTTTTACCACTCTTTCCAATTTAGCTGTTGTCCCAACCTCTCCTGAGTTAGGGACTCTGATTTAGTCCAGAATATCTGTCAATCTGTAGCTTTAGTCACTTTCCCACAGGGAGATCTCAGACACCAATCACATGGAAGAGCAGTTGGTATCTGAGTGAAGACCAAGGTTTCCAGTAACCCTTGTATGACATCATCACTGACATAGCTCAGTTCCTTGGGTCCAGTTTGAATCTAAACATGCCAACAAGAAAAATATGGCAACAGTTGAAGTAGCAGTTGGGGGGGGGAGTTAGATTATATAATAAAATGAATTGAAACTTTTCTCTGTCCTCAAAGAAGTTGCTATCAGTTGTGGGAGAGTGATAGAAATGCAGGGACTGATAATTAAATGTGATGGGAGATATTTATATTTCTTTCCCCCAAACCTCTCCTCTGACTCTGAAACTTGTCTCTCCAAACATGTTCACACACTATCCACTCTGAATCCCTTTCAGATCTCCTTGCCTCAGAGTCTTCACACAGGCTGTACCCTCTGGTTAGAAGACTTTCCTTCCTTCCTCTACCCTCCCCTGGTTCTCCATGCCTTGGTGACATGTGGTATTGAGAAGAGCTGACTCCAGCCTATCTCCCATGTTTGAGTCCCAGCTCGGCTCTTCACTGGCCATATATTCTTGGATGTTTTATTTGACCTCTTCATTCCTTCTTTCACTCACCTGTAAAATACAGAGGAATCTATCTGTCTTATAGTGCTGTCATTAGTATAAAATATGTTAGCACATGTGGACACTTCACTGAGAACAGTGAGTGGCTGGTAGAGAGTAAGACCATGTGAAGGCTCACTGTTACAGTTACACTTTAGGACATAGTTTGCTGAGTATGTTCAGACTAGGTGATTTTCCTGCTTTATGGATTCAGGAAACTGTAAAACTGCAAATGCATTTGCTAGAGAGGAAGTTATTGCCTCAGGGCCCCAAGACCTGTTAGATAGAACAATTGTTCTCTAATCACTTAATGGCCTTTTGATGGCTATTCTAAAGGAGAAACTCCCAGCTCCTAGGACTGCTTTTTAAGATCTCTATAAGAATAAAAAGGTTTTTTGCCCCTTCTCCAAGAAGGAGCAATATTCGGCTTGGAAGGCAGCCAATCTATCAGTCTGTCTCCCAAGTCCAGAACAGCCCAGGAAATGCCCAGGGTCAGGGTCTCCATGGCAGGAAACCAGAGAAGTAACTCTGAATGTCCCCCAAGGCCTAAGAAGCCTCAGGCACTTTAATTCAGAGAGCAGCCAAATGTTCTCTGAGATTTATCTCAGGAGCTTCTGTTTGGGTAACAGTGCAGTCAGTCTCAGACCCTGAAATGCAGGGGTGCTGAGAACCAGAGCAGTAAATGCTGAATGGCCCCCATTCCTTGGGCCCTTCCATTCAGAGGGCAGCCAAATTTCCTTTGACACTTATCTCAAGTGCCTCAGTTTGGGCAACTGCTCCTGTCTCCCTCCAATCCCTCTTTGGCACTTTGGTCTGAACTTCAGAGTCTTCAGGCATCCCCCAAGACCTAAGTCAGCCATGGAAACTCCCATCAGCAAGGCTCTGGATTAAATTCTTAGACACTGAGACCAGAGCATCAGCTGCAAATTATTTGGAGTGGTAAAGGTTTTAGTCAGACTTTGACTCTGGAATTCCAGATCAGTCGACTAAAATGTTCTTCTTCATTCTTCCTAGAATAATGGGCATGGTCCCCATAGGACTGTCTTAAATTCTGCCTACTGCTGGTCTACATGGCCACAGTATAGCTGAGACCAGCCTGTTTACCAGATCATATGCAGAGGGACATTGAACAAGTTAAAAGTCCTGGTAAATTTCATTTTCTAAGTAGTTAATGAATGTGCTTAACCCAGGTATCCCTCTTAGCCCTTGTTCCAGAACCTGTCCCACTCAGACCCTGGAGAGGACTGGCAAACCTTCATGCCATCCTGTCAGGGCTAAGCATTTCCCACCAGGAGGGAAATAGCAAATGAAGTGACTAACACCCACTTCAGCTTAGCCCATTTGAGAAGGTTCATGAACAACCTTTCCTCACCCAGGACCTGTAAACCAGGTTCTGACCAAAACTTGACAAGAAAACAAGCCTCTCTCTCAATTAAAGCCAAAAAGGAAGGAACTTTACTCTGTAGTTCTGATCACTTCCATAGCTATTAAAGTTAAAGGAATTTCCAGCTTGGTGCACTAATCCTGAGTGAAGCCCAGGAAAGTGCCAGCTCCCCAGAATACACGAGTGCCAGTCATTGCACAGCCTGAAATACCTATTCAAAAAACAAAGCCAAGTAGTGTCTCTGTCAAAGCTAGCTGTTCCCTCTAACTCTAGCCCAAACACCTATTGCTAGGGGGAGGGCAAACTACACATCCTTTAAGAAGTCCTGTCTGTTTTCATCTCCTGTAGCTTAACTAAAAATGACAATGCCTCTTCTCTCTAAGAGTTAACACACAGCATAAAATAACTGAAAGAAGAACACTGCTTCCCACCAACTTTGGGAAGATGCAGCCTTTGCAGGCACCTGGCCTTTTCTACTTGATACTTTTCTCCAGTATCCTCTTAGTGGGACCCTATATCCTCAAAATTCTAATCAAGTTTATTTCTTCCAGAATCATCACCTTGTTAGCCATATGGGGACTTCATCCAGCTTCACTCAGGATTCCAGATCCTTCTTCCTCCAACCAAGATAGAATAGTTAGAGTGTTTTACACCGTGTCAGGTAGGGCCTACTGTCCCTAACCAGCAGGAAGTAATTACAGAAGAATGACCATCTTTCTTCAGCACCCCTTTAAGAATAAAGGTGTAAACCCTCTGAGGGGGTAATGAAGCAGGCTAGTAAAATAGGGAATTAGTAGATGGATCTGGAACCTGGCAAGAAGTCCATGTGGATATCGATACCAAGATGGCTGCTGGAAGACCCTCATGAGATTAAAAGTTTAATGGAAAACCAAAGGAATTTCTTGTATTTAAAAAATGAAATATTTAAATACAGCAATATTTTAAAGTCCATAATCATATTTTATCAGTGCATTCAGTCCTATGTTATTAATCTGTGTTCTGCTCAATCTTGTGTTTGCAATTTTCTTGAATTTATCAGCTTCTCATTAGATTTTTGGAAATGTTGAATCAGTCCCATGGGATAGTGTTAAAGTTCTTTAAACAATGTCTTTGGAAGCCGGTGACCCAGTCCTTTCTACAAGTCTCTGAGACAGTATATTTTTGAACGTGAAGCACTTCAGTCTGTAGCTGATTGCAGTGTTTTCAGGAAAACATTAGAATAAAAGACAAAAATTATCTTTGCATAAAAAGACTTAAAAGCTAAAAGACAAAAAATGGTTATGGTTAATTTATTATTGTTTTATAAAAGGAAAGATCTACTGAGAGTTAATTATAAAATACCATGTTTTGTGACATGTAACACATTTTTAAGAATACCTCAAATTATGCCTGGTAATATTATACTGTTTTTTTTACCATGAGGCTGATTATTAACAGGATATTTTATGTACAATGAGGACATTGAAAAAACTTAGGAACACTATACAATTTCATCACTACATGTATACCTTAATGAAATTTATGTATTAAATATAACAGGTATATATAAAAATCCATTTAACAGGTCAGAAATTCCCTTTTAGTTGACAATATTTTAATGTGACACTATGTCTTATTCTTATTAAATAAATATTTTAGAACCTTTTTTTATTAGGTGAAAACACAAATTCTCTGTGATTTTCCTGAGGACACCTGGAAGACCCACAAAACAATTGAAATATAAAGATATTATTTAGCATTTTATTTGAGAAGTAAAAATGTTAAAAAGTTTTCAGGAGGTTGAACACTTGAATAAATAGGATCACAAATTACTATGACACAATACATAGTTCTCTTGTTTAATTAAAGTGACAATAAATATTTTAAAAGTAAATACAAGAGATAACATAATGATAAAAACTTATTTTTCATAAAATTGAGAAGAGCTGTCTCTTATAAATAAGTACATCATAAAGTAAAAATATTTACAAGAAGTCATTTTGGTAGGAACTTTGGTGGAAGATAGTGGAGTAGGGAGACCCAGGACTCAGTCTGCCCTCCCAAACAGCTATGAAACAGTCACAAACTGGTGAAACAACCTTACTGGGTTCAGGAGGATAAAAGAATACTGAACATCATTCAGGGAAGAGAGGGAAGAAGATGCTGGTAGATTTTAGTAAAGAACTTTTAGTAGCACTCTCTATGTGGCAGCTGCCAGTACATATCCACCACTCAGGGCATGAATCAGATGAAGAAGAGATGAAGAAGACTATCCTAAAGGATATTCTAAATGTCAAGAGTAATTTGAAAAAACAGCCAAAGAAGACCTGTAGCACAAAGCCAATTAACAATAAAATCCTAAATGAGAGAGAAAAAACTGAATTTCACACAGTACACTTATCAAAAAATTAAATGTTGAGATATCAGAAAAAGTTATAAGCCATAATAAGAAACAGGAAGATATGGCCCAGTCAGTGGAACAAAGTACAATTTCTGAGGAGACAGAAAAATTGGAAAAAATGAATCAAATATTTTCAAACAAATCTCAATCAATTCAGGTAGATGAAGGAAAATATAACTAAAGAAATAAAGGATATTAAAAAGATTAGGTGAGCATAAAGAAAAATTTTTAAATATTAACACATAACAGAAATTATGGAATAACAAGACACAATAGAAGCGATATAGTGTGCACTAGAGGCATACAACTAGCAGATTTAAAGAGAAAGAAGAGAGGAGAGGCAAGATGGCATTAGTGTAGGAGGGCACACACTGCAAGCTCCCAGAGCAAGGCGGATTGTGGACGGGGTCTGTGCTGTGGACGCGTGGAGTGAGAAGCTTGGGACATCTATCTGCGCAGATCGGCGGCATGGACCGAACGGTGGAGATTCGTGAGTTTTGAGGCTGCCGGTGGAGGTTGGCACAGGCGGCTGAGCCCCGTGGTTTTGGAAAAAAAATAAAACGGCCATTTGCAACCGTGGGCGGGGCGAAAAAGTTTTATTTTCTGGGGAGCTGGCTGCCTGGCGCCCCTTGGACCTTGTGTGAACAGAGCAAACAAGCTAATCAGCACCCGGTGAACTGGAGGGGGGATTTTGGTCGGGAAACGCAGCTGATTTCCCTAGCCACCCAGGGATAAGACCCGGGCCGCTGCAGAGCCAGAAGGAAGGGACACTTCCCAAAAAAGGGAGGGTTTGGTTGGAAGACAGGGAAGGGTATTTTATATTTTTAGACATTGATCTGGCTGCCTGCACCACCCCATAGCTTTGGGGAGCAGATAAGCCGACCTGAAGCAGCATCAGGCTGACAGCAGACACGAATCTGCACTCAAACTGATTTACTGAGCAGCCCGGTGACGCTGGAGCTCGGCACCAGAAGGGGCGGAAGCCGCCATCTTTAGCACTCCTCACTGACTATCATCAGAGCTTCAGCTAACCTGGGGAGTCCGGAAGTGGGACGTGCTTGATTAATTTCCACGGGCTCAGATAGGGTCCCTTCCATAAGGGGGTTGGTCTACAGGAGGAATTATTTTGGGTCCTGCATTGGGCTAAAAAAAAAAAAAGTGAGGTCACCTCAACAAAGGAAAAATAAATTCTTTTTAATTTAGTTTAATAGCTAAAAGCTGCTTCAGGACCTGCATATAAAACCCTGTGGGGAAATTCATTGATAAACACAAGTAGGCAGGAAGGATCCACGTGGACCCTAGGGGAAACATTGACCCCCCTTAGCTCTGTTTGACTGCTTGCCTGAGTGGATCTTTGGTTTCTCTCTGTTACTTTCTGGTCTATTGCTATTATTCCCGTTTTCCTCCCCCCCCCCTTTCCTTTTTCCTTCTATTTTTTTTTTTAAATAGGTGCTGCCAGCTGGTCGCTTCTTTGCTAGGCTTCTTATTCAGTAATTTCCCACTCGCTGTATATATTGATTCTGTATTACAAACTATCGCTTATCCTTCCTGCATCTTTCTGCCTTCTGTTTTCTGTTGTGGCTCTTAGAGACAACATTTTTTCATAGGCCCACAATTTAAGGTTGTCAATTTCTATCCCATCTATTTTGTTTTCTTCTTCTTTCTTTTTTTTTTTTTATTAGTATAAACTTTTTCCTTTCAGACCTTTCTCTACTATTTCTCTCCCTCCTCATAATTCTAGCCTTCTAAATCACTATATATATATATATTCCTCCATTTGTTTTCCCAGTCCATTGTAGGAACTCCATATTTTTTCCTAGTACTCAACACTGCCTACACGAGTTAAATATTCATCTCATTAAGTCTCATTTTGCCCCTCTTCTAACTTTTATCAATATTTCTATTATCCTTCTGCCTTCCTTACATCTTTTGATTCCTCTGGCCCTAACCTTTTGCCTTCAATGGAACATAGAAAGAAGCAAGGAAATAAAATAAGAAGAAAAACTGCCAAAGAGAAAATTTAACTCACACGCAGAACCAACAGCTAAATAAAATTCTAGAGCATAGAGAAAAGCTAATCAACTGAACAAACCCATCAAGATAATATGATGACCAGAGGGCAACAGAAAAATACAAATGACTCTGAGAAACTGGAAAACATGGACCAGTCCAGTGCACAAAATAAAAACCAGGAAGCAATGCAGTACATCGACAACTAATCAAAGCTATCCAAACAAATATCATGGACCAACTTAAAGAACTGATGGAAGAGATTAAGGATATAAAGAAGACACTGGGAGAACATACAGAAGAAAGAGCTGACACACCTAAAAAGGTAATGGATATGATGGCGAACTAAGGCACAAGTCAAGAAATGAAAAAGACGCTGGACTCACATGGCAGCAGAATTGAACAGGCAGAGGAAAGAATTAGTGATATGGAAGACAATACAGTTGAAATCAAAGAGATTGTAGAAAAGATAGACAAAAAGATAGAAAAAATCCAGTATGGTCTCAGGGAATTAACCGATAATGCAAGAAGCACAAACATACGCATTATGGGCATCCCAGAAGGAGAAGAGAAGGGAAAGGGAACACAAGGAGTGTTGAAGAAAGTTATGGCTGAAAACTTCCCAACTCTATTGAGAGAGATGGATGTGCAGATCCAGGAAGCACAGCGCACCCCAAATAGTATAAATGCCAACAGGCCAACTCCAAGACATATACTTGTCAAATTGTCCAATGCTCAAGACAAAGAGAAAATACTCAAGGCAGCAAGAGAAAAGAGAACCATCACAGACAAGGGAAGCACAATAAGATTAAGTGCTGATTTCTCAGCTGAAACCATGGAGGCAAGAAGAGAGTGGTATGACATAGTCAAAACACTAAAATAAAAAAACTTCCAGCCACGAATTCTCTATCCAGCAAAACTGGCATTCAAAAATGATGGAGAGTTCAAAATATTCACAGATAAACAGCAAGTAAGAGAGTATATCAAGAAGAAACCAGCACTTCAAGAAATACTAAAGGAATCTCTACAAGTTGAAAGGAAAAAACAAAGGAGAGAGAGTTGGAGGAGAGTTTAAAAACAACTGAAAACTCAAAAAGAGAAACAAAACAACATATGACATACATTAACCCAAATAAAAAATGACTGAATTAAGACATTCGTTACGAGTAATAACACTGAATGTTAATGGATTAAATTCACCAATCGAAAGACACAAATTGGCAGAATGGATAAGAAAATATGATCCATCTATATGCTGTCTACAAGAAACCCCCCTTCAGCCCAGGGATTCAAGGAGGCTGAAAGTAAATGGCTGGAAAACCATTTTACAAGCTAACAATAGCCAAAAAAGGGCAGGAGTAGCTATTCTAATATAAGACAAAATAGACTATAAATGCAAAACTATTGTAAGAGACAAAGATGGACACTACATATAGTAAAAGGAGTAATCTCTCAAGAAGAGAGAACAATCATCAACATTTACGCACCTAATAGAGATGCCTCAAAATACGTGCGGCAAACTCTAGAAAAACTAAAAGGAGAAATAAATTCCTCTGCAATTATAGCAGGGCACTTCAACACACCACTATCATCATTAGACAGAACATCTAGGCAGAGAATCAATAAAGAAACTAAGGCACTCAACCATCCATTAGAGGATTTGGACTTAATAGACATATACAGAACACTACACCCAAATACAGCGGGATTTACATTCTTCTCCAGTGCACATGGAACATACTCCAAAATAGACCACATGCTAGGCCCCAAAACAACACTCAATGAATTCAGAAAGATTGAGATTATACAAAGTAATTTCTCTGACCACAACGGAATGAAGTTGGAAATCAATAAGGGCCAGAGAAACAGGTTAGGCACAAGGATATGGAA
>JAKSZT010053772.1:225994-240008 GCA_026826555.1 Tolypeutes matacus | reverse complement strand
CGGTGGAAGATGGGCACTGGCCAAGGAAGCAAACACCAACAGCATGACTTAGAGCACTCATTCAGGCAGGGCTGGGGACATGTGAGGTCTGCTGGGAGGGTTGCTCTGGGTGGGTGGTCAGTGTGGCCCATCAGCACCTGGGGGTTGGTGCCAGCCATATGGACAGAGGGACCACCAGGTCCAGGACAAGGGGCAGGAGGGGCTTGGAATCCTGGATGGGAGTCAGAGACTTCCCCAGGAGAGGGCATTCAGTGGGGGCCACATTTGCTCTGTGTACGTGTAGTTGGGGGTGATTTACAACCCTTAAAAAGTATAAGAATAGTGTTCTTAGCACATGGGCTATGGGAAAACAGGCCAGGAGATGGGTTTGGCATGCAGGACTGGTTTGCCTAGAGAAGTGGCAGGAGGCTCCTGTCATGGTGCCCCTCGCCAAGCTCTCCACAACCCAGGCACTGGGGAGACTTTGAGAGGGAGGAATGGAGTTCCATTTGGGTGTGTGATTTGCAAGAGGCAGTTTAGACCTCCACGGGGTTGTTTGACAGGTATTTGTCTGTCACTCTTTACTATAGAAAATTTCAAATGTCCACAGGAGTAGAATATAGAAGTAGATGTGGGAGCTGTCTTCATGTTTCCATGGCTAACAGCTGTTTTCCAGCGTTGTTCTGCCAGGTTATCCTTAGAACCCTGGTGTGGTGAGAGAGGGGGAGAGAGGGCTGACAGAGGAGGAGGAGGAGGAGGAGAAGGTGTCAGCAGAGCAGACTGAGAGGGCATGGCAGGTGAGGCAAGAGGGAAATGAGAAGGGTGTGGTGTGTTCTGAAAACCAATCAGTGTGAGGTTTGCCCAGGAGGGATGTCGGCTGGGGATGACTGATGAGCCGTTGTGTGTCACAGAGAGCTGGTGTGTGCCACAGAGAGTGGGGGATGTGGAGTAGGTAGCAGGAGGCTCCATCAGTCTTGGAGAGGTGCTGCGGAAGTGGGGAGCAGCACGGCAGGGCAGATGGAGGGGAGTGGGTGGCTGGAGAGGCCAGTGTTCAAGGTGAGAGGTCTACAGGCACCTCAGCTAAGGGGACATCTTGGTAGAAGAAAGATGAACAGTGCAGAAAGGGGGTGAATGTCGAGGAAGTCCTGGGCTGAAGCAGGAGCCTTGGTGGGTGGAAGCCCCACATAGGGTCCAGCGGGGGCAGCCAGGCTAGCAGCCTGGGTTGTGGGGCAGGGCAGCACTTCTTCTTGGTTACTTTCCATCACAGTGAAATTAGCCCCAAGGTTCTTAGTAGTGATGATCAGTGGGGGGCATGGGGAGAAGGGGATGAGGGCATCATTCAGTCAGAGTGGCAGGCAGCTGGGTGTTAGCCCTCCCCAAGACTTGAGTGGAATTTCCTGGAGATCAGTTGGTGATCGTGCCTTTCCTGGGCTCACTGTGCCCTGAGAGGAGGGGTAGACATGGGTGAGTGTGACCAGCTTGGGGCTGTGACAAAGAGCAGGTTATGGAGGAGGATAGGCTATGAGGATGGGGATGTGGGGACAGGCTGTGAGTGGGGTGACAGTACTGAGGTCCCAGGGGCTTCAATGCTTGCTAGTGTGTGGGCACCCACACATGAGGGGATGCTCAGGGAGCAGGGCTGGTGTGGGGTGGGCTGCAGACACTGTCCATGAGGGCTGCTTCCAGGCCCTGGCCACCAGTGCCATTCGACTGAGGTGGATGCAGGACAAGGTTGGGGCCCTGTGCGTGATGAACCACCTGAGAGTCATTTACATGGCAGGAAGGAAAGCCCCAGCCAGGACCCCCAGGGACTAAGGACAGGGGCAGAGTGGGGAGCAAGGAGGTGACAAGGGGGAGGTTTGGAGGTGGCTAGGGGAGGGAAAGTGCTCTGGGATGGAGTGATGCTGTGGCTCCCAGCTTCAGCACCCCTGCAGCTGAAGCAGGGCATGAGGGGAAAGGAGAGCAATGGCCGCAGGTGTCAAGTGCACATTTGCTGCTCCCAGCAGGTGACAGGTGAGCTAGGGAGTGGGCAGAGGGCCATTGCACTCAGGGGATTAGACCTGGGGAGTGACAGGGAAGTCGGCCCCTGTGCAGAGCTAGGCCCAGTGGTGGGAGAATCCCAGGAGCCCTTGACTGTGCTGAGTAGGCTGCCCACACCTGCTGCCCTGCACACACTGGGTTCTGCCCACTCTGTGTCTTGCCCACTTGGGGTCCTACCCCACCCAGGTTCCTGCTCACTTTGGTGCCCCCCCACTCCACCTCCTGTGCACACTCTGTCCTGACCCACTTATGTCCTGCCTGGGAGCAGCATTTGTGCCCCTCAGTGTAGTGTGGGCAGTACTTGTCCAATTGCCCAGAAACTGCCACTGGGATCACTAGGAAGGGTGACCCCACCCTCAGAGACTCCCACCCTGGGGTGGCTGGGAGAGGTGGCCCCACCCTCAGGGACTATGGGCACTGTGACTGAATAACTGACAACTCATCCTTTGGCTGTATATACAAAATATGAAACAGAGCTGTGTGCCAAGCTTGTGGGGGTGGGGTGGGCTCAGGAGTGGGCCCCTTGGAGGTCAGGAGCCCTGTGCTTGCTTTCACCATTGATGATTCGTGTCTGCCTGTTCGTATTTATCAGTGAGGCTGGCTTGATGCCCTTGTCTGTGAGTGGGGACAGTCATTGGGGACTTCAGGCTGGGTTGGGGGGAGGTGGTCTTCACACCAGGCACCAGCAAACCTGAGAAGGGGTGTAGCAGTTTGGCATTATTTATGAATTCCAAAAGTAAATATTGGTTTGTAAACTAGTCTGTTCCTCTGGGCATATTAGATTATATTAGAATCAGAGGTTTCACTTTTATTTAATTAAATAATGATTGAGGCTTTGATTGGGCCGTGTCAGTAGGTAGAAACCACACTGCAGAGAAGGGAGGTAGGAGTTTTGATCCTGGAGCCTGGGAAGTAAACACATAGAGAAGCAGATAAGTGAGGAAGGAGAGAAGAATCCATTAGACACAGCAGAGCCCCTTGGAAGAGAGACGAGCCATTCACTTGACAGTTTATAGCTAGCCTTTTGGAGAGCACAGAGCAGCTGAGCCCAGAGAGAAATGAGCCCCAGAAGAGAGATGAGACTTATCCCAGCCTACAGCTGATATTGGAAGAAGCTGGGACCATGGAGCCTAAAGAGGAAGAGGGAGACTAAACCCTTGCAGCTATCACCCACCATCTTGTGTCAACATGTGGCAGCAGACTCTGGATGAAAAAGTACCTCTTATGGTATCTTGAGTTGGACTCTTTAGGGTCTTGTGACTGTAAGCTTCTACCTCAAATAAATACCCTTATAAAAGCCAACAGATTTCTGGTATTTTGCATCAGCACCCCTTTGGCTGACTAATACAAGGAGTTTTCTCTGGTAATCAGCTAGCTTCCTTATTCTTCCAAGATCATTCTCTCCAGGGTTGTAGAATTCCCTGCCTGAGGGTTCCTGCTGACTCCCCAAGCACTGGGATGCAGATGGGTTCTTGGCCAGTATTTTAGTTCTTCTGGCTTCCAAAGCAAATACCATGCAATGGGTAGGATTAAACAATGAGAAATTATTGGCTCATGGTTTTGACTTTAGGAGAGGACCAAAATAAAGGTGTCATTCAGGTGATGTTTTCTCCCAGAAGACTGTGGCATTCTGGAGCTGGCTGCTGGGGATCCTTGATCATTGGCTTTACTGTCACATGGCATTGTCCATGGCAGCCTCTAATGGCTTCCCCTTTCTATTTCAGCTTCTGTTGACTTTCACTTTTGGCTACTCCCTCTGGCTTTCTCTCTTTCTTAGACCTTCCCTATAAGGCCTTCAGTAATAGAATTAAGACCCATCCAGATTCAGCTGGGCCATGCCTTAACTGATGTAGCCTCATCAGTAGGTCCACATGATGGATTAAGTTTAAGAACATGTTTTTCTGGGGTACAGAGTTCCAAACCACCACAGCAAGTTACCCCACTCTTGCCCTACCTCACATCTTTCCCTATTCCCCAGCTCTACCTCAGATGCCTCTTAGCCATGGACCTTCCATGTACTTCCCAAGGCCACAGAACTGTGGACATCTCACACCTGTGGCCACCTCACCTTTGAATTACACACCTTCAATGTACTGGGCTCTTGGTTATGTACTTCTTGTTCTTGTGAGGGAGAAGATATACTATTCTGTGTTTGATCCAGAGATGGTTAAAAAATACCACTTGCACTGCATTTCTTTAACCTGAGAGGGTCTTTATTTCCAGGGAAGAGAAATCTTAGAAACACGAAGTTAGTCATATACAAATGGCCACAACGTTTCATTTGACCAGAAGGTCCAGAGGTGGCTGGGGTCCATCTTGGGCCAGGATATTGACAGAGAGGTTCTTGAAGCGTGGCTGCAGAGTCTGACCATGTGTGTGTGGTTCTCCAGGTGCAGTGGTCTGATGGTCAGGCCTCTAACAATGCCTTCCGGGGAGCATGGACCCTCTTTGAGTTTTCAGGGGGCATCTTGGCTGAGACTTCTCAAACACCAAGCAGCACCCCAGGGAGAATGGAGGAGGTTGGCTGACAGTTCACAATGACAAGCTACAGAGCTTTACCCTGAATTAAAGAAGGAGATCTTCAGAGTTCCCTGTGGTGGGTCCCCTGAGCATCTCTGAGGGTTTCTTTAGCCCACTACCATGTTTGAATAGTGTAATTAGCTACTACCTATAGAAAAAGCATTTGAGAAATGTTCACAAGATCAAAAGTCCATGGAGGTCTGTTCCTGCTCAGGCAGCAGTAGATCAGAGAGACTCCATCTCCTGGGACAAGTTCTGTGCAGTTCAAGCCTTTATACCTGCCATGGTACAAGGTACAAGTACTCACACCTTGGGGAATGAGCTGTTGGCCACATCCTGCCATTTCTGTGTTGTGGGAGCTTCTCCCTGGATGGCCCAGGCAAGGTGAAATATCATGGATTTTCACTTCAGGTTGAAGTTCATTGTGTTTGCAAAACAAACCTTATATTCAATTAAATTAAAATTTAATATTGTGTACTTCCCTTTTAATCCTTTATATCCTGGGCTTCTTTTCATGTGAATGTTTAAGGCTGATCTTTTAACCTCTGATGGGCTTTTCCCAACATGGGTGTGCATTAATTGAGTGCCCTACTGATGGACACTTAGATGGGTCCACTTTTATGGACAACATTTGGAGGCTATCTCTGTCCTCTGCCCTTTACCTGATTATTTCCTCAGGTGAATTCCTGGAGGTGGAATTTCTGGGTCAATCATGGGATCCCCAGGGCTGGACTCAGGATTCTGTGCAAGTCTTGGGGATGCAAATGGGTCTGTGCTCAGCTGCCTAGATGCTCACCTGTCTGCTTTGGAAAGAGGAGTCAGAGACAGGGCTCTTGATGCTGGAAGTAGGGGATCAAGAGAAATCAGACCTGGACCCAGCTCCCAGAAGCCCCCAAGGAGGTCTGTGGGCCTTCCTATGAAATCATGAGTGCCAAGAGGAGGAGCCAAGGCTGGGCAAGCAGGGGTGGGTGTGTAGGTCTTCATGCCTCTGGGGTTGGAGGTTGCAGGAGCAGGAGAATCTTCACCAAGATTGGAGAAGGGCATCAGGGATCGGACAGAATCAGTGCAGCATCTGCCAAGGCAGCAAATAGAAGAAGGATGTGGGGAGTCCTCCCAGGTTTGGAGGCTGATGTGTGGAGCACACAGAGACTTCAGTGACAGTGGCACCATCTCCTGCCCCTTATCTTACCTACCCATCCTTTCACATGGGAGTTTCAGGAGCTGCTGAGCCTCATCTACCTTCCTCCTGACCACCCCAACTCTGCAGACTTCAGGCTTGCTCTCAGTCACATCAACCTTCATTTGCCAAAACTCTGCATGTGCAAGTTATGGACATATATATCTGTAATGATATAGGCCTCAATTCATTCACACATTCTGTATTCCCTAAAAGCACTATTCTTGCAATATATAGTGTTTGAGTTTCGTAGGCTGCTCAGGCAAATATCATGAAATGAGTCATGTTAAAAAAAATGGTTATTTGGGGGGCAGATGTGGCTTAACTGGTTGGGCATCCATCTCCCATATGAAGGGACCTAGGTTCGATCCCCAGGACCTCCCAGTAAAATAAAAAATAAAATAAAAAAGGTTATTTATTAGGTTATAATTTTGAGACTAAAAAAATCCAAATCAAGGCATCCAAAAGGCAATGCTTTCTCCCAGAAAACTTTGTCATTCTGGGACAGGCTGCTGGCAGTTCTTGACTACCGTCATGTGGCAAGGCATATGGTGGCATCTCCTGGTGTTTCCCTTCTCTTCCGAGTACCATGGGTGTCCAGCCTCTTGCTCTCTCTGTCTTTTTCTCAGTGTCTGAATTTCCTTCTGCTTATAAAGAAGGACTCCAGTAATAGGATTGACACCCATCCTGATTGAGTTGGGTTGTACCTTAACTGAAATAATCTCATAAAAGAGCCCTACCTATAACGGTTGGACGGCCACAGAAATGAATTAAATTTAAGAATGCATTTTTCTGGAGTATATGTGATGCCAAACCACCACACATAGTTAATTTTGAAACAATCAGAAACTTAGAGAAAAGTTGCAACTATAGTAAAAATCGACCTTTTGCTTTTTTCCTTGAGCCATGTATTAGTCAACCAAAGGGGTGCTGACACAAAATATCAGAAATCTGTTGGCTTTTATAAGGTTATTTATTTGGGGTAGAAGCTTATAGTAACAAGGCCCTAAAGAGTCCAACTCAAGGTTACTTCCTTACCAAACTCTGTTGCCACATCTTGAAGCGAGATGGCAGGTGATGTCTGTGAGTGTTCGGCCTTCCTCTTCCTCTTAAAGCACTGTGGGTCCAGCTTCTTCCCATCTCAGCTGTAGGCTGGCATAAGGCTCATCTCTCTTCCAAGGGCTGCAGGATCCTCCATGTATCTTCTCTGTGTATCTACTTCTGTGTAAGAATCTGTTTTATCAGCCCACCAAGGGAGTAAGGACTCAACCTTCAATGCCCTAATAATGTAATCTAATCACAGCCCTAATCTTAACATAATTTAATCAAAGACATCTCAGTTGAATCTAATATAATCAAAGGGTTTCATGCCCAGAGGAACAGACCAGTTTACAAACATAATCAATATCTCCTTTGGAATTCATAAATAATATCAAACTGCCACAAGCCATTTGAGAATAAGTTATTAACCTGATACCCCACATATACTTATATGTGCATTTCCCACATATACAAAATTATACATAGCCATGTTACAGCCCTTGGTATCAGGAAATCAAGATGGAAACATTACTCCATCTAATTATCAGCCCCCAGTAAAGTTTTATCAGTTGTCCCAATAATGTTCCCTGATACTGAAAGTAGCCTGTCCACTATCACATGTTGCCTTTAGTTGATGTGTTTTAATACCCTTCTGTCTGGAAGAGTTCCCCAGTCTTTCATTCTTCATGACCTTGACACTTTTATGTGATCTTGACACTTTTTCATGATCTGGACAGTTTTACATGCTGCAGTTGTTATGGTTTGATGTGTGGACATATGTATCCACCTATGAAGCCAAGACTAAGATACCAAACACATCCACCCCCTAAGAGTTCCCACCGGCCCATTTGCCATCTCCCCTCCTTCCTCTGTCCTCATCCCCAGGGACCACTGATGCATTTCCTGTCACCATGTATTCATTGTGTGTTCTAGAGTTCATTTGATTGCGCTCACACAGCATTTCTCTCTCCCTCTCTCTCCCCTTTGGTCTACTTGCTTTAACTCAGCATAATTATTTGGAGATTTGTCCATGTGGCATGTTCCTATACTCTGCTGCACCTTATTGCTGAGTAGGAGTCCCAGGTGCAGAGGGACCACAGTTGGTTCATCTTTCCTCTGTTGATGGACATCTGGGTTAGTTGCAACTTGGAGCTTTTGCAGATAAAGCTGCTGTGACCTTCACGGACACACAGTGTTAGTGGCATGTTTGCTTTCATTTCTCACAAGTAAATGCCTAGGAGTACAGTGGTGGGCTCTGTGGCTGCCCCTGGGCCTGGTCACATGGCTGCACCTGTTTCTTCTCTCCCTCCCCTCCTTCCCACCCACCACAGGAGGTCTTCAGGGCCTCTTCTTTCCTGTCACACCCCAGGCAGCCTCCAACCCTGGGACCCCCCCACTTCTGCCCACAGAACCCCTTCTGGAGGAGGCCCACTCTGATACCCTATTTTAAATTGCCCCGTGCACCGTCCCATGTCAGCCACCCCCTCTCTGCATGTGTAACACTTGGCACCACTAATTCACTCTTCCTCCTCCTCATCCCACCAGCAGCTCTGAGCACACAGAGATTTATGCCTTCTGGAAATCAATCACCCTACACTTTCTGACAGGAAGGAAACACTCACTGGTGCTTGTTTCCTAGGGCTCCCTAGGCTCTTGGGACAGAGCCTCTTCTGAGACCTTGTCCCTTTTCCAGTCCCCCAGAGCTGGAGCAGGCCTTGCCCTCCTTCCCCAGCCCCCAGTCCCCCCCCCACCCCCCTGTTCAGCCAGGCAAGTCCTTCCTTCCAGGCTCTTTTTGTTTCCACCTACCTCCTGTGCTCACTGGGGAGGTGAGGAGTCCCAGGAGGGCTGTGGCCAATGTCTTTGGGGTGAATGACATGAGCAAAGGTAAACTACCTGAAGGAGGAGCCAGGGATGGGGCATGAGCCAGGAGGGCACCCCTGAGCCCAGGACTCCAGAGGTGGTTGGGGGCTGTCTGGGGTCAGGAGATCAACAGGGAGGGTATGAAGCCTGGCTGCAAAGCTTTCCCTTCCAAATAAATTTGTTAATTGTCTTTTCTAATTGTGTAAAGTAGGTTGTTGGAATTTTTATTTGTAGTGCATTGAATCTATAAATCAGTTTGGGTAGGAATTAATTTAAACAAGGAAGTACAGGACGTATATGCAAAAAACTACAGAACAATGTTAAAAGAAATCAGTGAAGACCCCAACAAATGTGTTTGGTTCTCCAGGTGCAGAGGCCTGACAGGCCTCCAAAGACTCCTTCTGGGGAGCATGGATGCTCTTTGAGTTTTCAGGTGTCATCTGGGCTGAGCCTTCCTCCACCACCCAGCAGCACCCAGGGGAAATGGAGGGGGGTGGCTGGCTGTTCACAATGATGAGTTACAGAGCTTTATCCTGAATTGAAGAAGGAGGTCTCCAGAGTTCCCTGGGTTGGGTCCCCCGAGTAGCTCTGAGGGCTTCTTTAGCCCACTGCCATATTTGAAGTTTAATTAGCTACTCCCCATGGTGGAGAAAGCATTGGAGAAATGTTCATGAGATCACAAGTTCAAGGAGGTCAGTTCCCACTCAGGCAGCAGTAGATGAGAGAATCCAGCTCTTGGGGAAGTTTTGTGCACCAGGCCTTTCTGTAGAGAGCGTGGTGTTGCACAGCTCACACCTTCCTGCCTGTCCTGGGGCACAAGGTCCAACTCCTCATGCAGCTACCTGGAAGCCTTAGCCATCAGCTGTATCCTGTCATTTCTGTCTTCCTGGAGGATTCTCCCTGGAGTCCTGGCAGGTAAGGCTGGGTGGGATATGGTGGATTTTCACTTGAGGTTATAATTCATTGTGTTTTCAAAAGAAACGGTCTATTTGATTAAATTTAGATTCAAATACCTAGGAATTAATTTAAACAAGGAAGTACAGGACCTATATGCAAAAAACTACAGAACAATGTTAAAAGAAATCAGTGAAGACCCCAACAAATGGAAAGACTTTCCATGTTCATGGTTTGGAAAACTAAATATTGTGAAGATGTTAATCCTACCCAAACTGATTTATAGATTCAATGCACTACAAATAAAAATTCCAACAACCTACTTTACACAATTAGAAAAGACAATTAACAAATTTATTTGGAAGGGAAAGTGCACCTGAATAGCCAAAAGCATTCTAAAAAAGAAGAGCAACTTGGGAGGAATGTCACTGCCTGTTCTTGAAACATATTACAAAGCTACAGTGGTCTCAACAGCATGGTACTGGCATAAAGATAGACACATGGATCAGTGGAATAGAATTGAGAATCCAGAAATAAACCCTCACCTATATGACTAACTAGTTTTTGACAAATCTACCAAGTCCATGTCAACGGGACAAAACAGTCTCTTCAACACATGGTGCCACAAGAACTGGACATCTGTAAACAAAAGAATGAAAGAGGACTTCTATCTCACTCCCTATACAAGAATCAGCTCAAAATGGATCAAAGACCTAAATATAAAAGCCAGGACCATAAAACTACTAGAAGACAATGTAGAGAAACATCTTCAAGACCTTGTAGGTGGTGTTTTTTTGAACCTTACACCCAAAGCACAGAAGAAAAAATAGATAAATGGGGCATCCTCAAAATTAAACACTTTTGCACCTCACAGGACTTTGTCAAAAGAGTGAAAAGGCAGCCAAATCAATGGGAGAATATAGTTGGGAATCACATGTCTGATAAGGGTTTAATATCCAGGATATATAAAGAGATGTTACAACTCAATGATAAAATGACCCAATTAAAAAGTGGGCAAAAGACTTGAATAGACATTTCTCCAAAGAAGAAATACAAATGGCAAAAAAACACATGAAGAAATGCTCAACATCACTAATGATTAGGGAAATGCAGAGCAAAACTACAGTGAGATATCATTTCACACCTATCAGAATGGCCACTATTAAAAAGAGAACTACAAGTGTTGGAGAGGATGTAGAGAGATAGGGACACTTATTCACTGTTGGTGGGAATGCAGAATGGTACAGCCACTGTGGAGGACTGTTTGGCAGTTCCCAAAGAAGTTGAATATAGATTTGCCACATGACCCTGCAATACCACTACAGGTATATACCCAAAAGAATGGAGAGCAGTGACACCAATAGACATCTGCACACCTATGTTCATAGCATTAGTCACCATTGCCAAAAGCTGGAAACAACCCAGGTGCCCATCAACCGATGAATGAATAAACAAACTGAAGTGTATGCACATGATAGAATATTATGCAGCTGTAAGAAGAAGTCATAAAACATATGACAATATGTATGAACCTGGAGGACATTATGTTTAGTGATGCAAGCCAGACACAGAAGGACAAATACTATATGATTGTGTTACTATGAACCAAGTATATCATGTAACATATTGTATGATTTTTAAAAAATTACATGTATCCAGTACATTTAATTGAGAAATGTATGTTTTTATTTAACTGTATTTTCTTTGAGTTGTTTATATTTTCAATTATTAAAAGTACAAAATAAAGTTAAAAAAAAGCAAAATAAAAAAAAAGGAGAGGACAGACAGACTGATTTGAGGGCCAGAGACCACATGGTCATGTCTCCTTAAAGGGATGAGGAAATGCACTACCAAACTGGTCAATTTTAAGTAAGTTCTGGTAAATTACTCAGAGGCAGACCCTAGAAACCCAGGCAGTCTGCATTGGATATTGTAGAAAGCTGCAGAAACTTTCCCTGGGCCCCCAAATTTCCATGAACTCCCTTTTAGAAACTGCCTTCTCAGTTTTCAACAATCAAGACCAAGCTGCCAAGGAGAAGCAGGTGAGCGGGGTAGGCATAGGGTCCAGAAGCAAGCTCGCTTTTAACTGCTGTGTTGCTGTAAAGTGGGTGTCTCAGCAAAGGGAACCATGATATAAAAAAGACAAGACAAAGTTTAAGAGAAAGCTGGGGTCAAAGGGCTAGCAGAACTCCACTGTCTAGTCCTGAAGCACAGACAACTCAGCACTTTTATTAGCAGAGTAAAGTTCCTGTTACATGCAGAAAAGTGCAGTCACTGGTTAGCTATTCTTGGAATTTAAATGGGAGTACTTTGCTTGCAAGGTCTGTTTTTCTAATCTATCTATATCTTTCTTATTTCAGCCTTGAGTTCTTGCAGTCAAGAGAAAGGTTTTTCTCTTGAGCCAGTCTCTGGCATTCCAGACACTCTGTCTTTGTACTCTGAGCCAAATTCTGCCAAATCTCAAGGAGTCTTTCCCACACTGCTGCCTTTAATGGCAGCAGGAATCTGGCCCCAACCCAGAGGAGAAAAGAAGGGCCTGAAGCCACACGTGAACCATCAGCCAGGAGGCCTCACATGACCTTTGACATAGCAGGTAAGATTGTTAATTTCTTAATTAACATGAGAGCCAATTATTCAGTCCTAGCCTGCACTCTGGACCTCTCCTAGACTTGGTTGTACCTAATAATGGGAGTGAATGGGGAATCATGATCTAGGGCATTTACTAAACCTCTCCCTTGTAGAATAAGAACCTTCTCATATGCCATCAATTATGATAAAAAAAATTCCTGGCTATTCCTATATCCCTGCCTATTCCCTTGCAACACTCTAATCCTTCCAGTGGGAGGTAACTAATGGGATGCATCCCCCAGAGCAGCCCCAATTTGTGTCCTATCAGGGGCAGGGCTTCTCTGGACCCCTTAGCTCCATACCTAGAAGCTGCCCAGGGATTTTCGTGGAGGAACAAAGTTGGAGGTCCCACATGATCTTTTTGCCATGGACAGACACTGGGAGCTTTGCATTTAGGTGATTCTAAAGGCAGGTCTTTCCCTAAGTGTAAAATTCTCTCTTCTGTTCTAATTTGTGCTTGCTTTAACTTTGTCTGCTCATGTCTAGGAACTCGTAAGTCAGATTTGGGGTTCACCTGTTACTAATTGGATAATAGTGAAAGGTAACCTAAAAATTGAGTCTTTAAACTTCAGTACTATCTTGCAATTGGATTTGATGTATAACTCACAAGTGGAACTAGTTTAACTGCTGGAAAAGTGGAAAAACCTACCAACATTAATGTTACTAATAAAATCATTTTTGTTGCTTAGTCAATAAACAAAAGAGCCCAATTTGTTCTAAAGTGAAAACTTACTGGAAACTGTAACTAAGAGTTAAGATCATTATATAGATGGCTTTATATGATAAAACAGCAGAAGGATAATACCTGAAATTGCTATAACTGGGTGGTTTTAGCCTAGATCTACTACTGTAATTGTAATTGTAAACTGAATTTACCTTTGTTTATGGTTTCCCAGTCCATGGTAGGTACTCAACTTTCTTTTCCTATTACTCTACACTGCCTACATTAGCTAAATATTTATTTCACTAAGTCTTATACAGCCCCTCTTATAACTTTTATCAATATTACTATTATTCTTTTTCCTTTCTCACATCTTTTGATTCCTCTGGCCCTAATCTTTTGCCTTCAAGGGATCATAGAAAGAAGCAAGGAAATAAAATAAGAAGAAAAAGTGTCAAAGAAAAACTTAACACACACACAGAACCACCAGCTAAATAAAACTCTAGATCAGAGAGAGAAGCCAATCAACTGAATAAACCCATCAAGATAAAATGATGACTAGAGGGCAACAAAAAATTACAAACCACACTGAGAAACAGGAAGACATGGACCAGCCAAATGAACAAACTAAAAACCGGAAGAGATGTAGAACATTGAACAATTAATCAAAGCTTTCCAAACAAATATCATGGACCAGCTTAATGAAGTGAAGGAAGAGATTAAGGATATTAAGAAGACACTGGGAGAACATACTGAAGAAATTGTAAACATACGTAAAAAGATAATGGATATGATGGTGACCAATGGCACAATCCAAGAAATCAAAAAGACGCTGGATTCACATAACAGCAGATTTGAACAGGCAGAAGAAAGAATTTGATGTGGAAGACAATACATCTGAAATCAAACAGATAGCAGAACAGATAGACAAAAAGATAGAAAAAGTCCAGTAGGGATTTAGGGATTTAACCAACAACTCAAAATGCACAAACAAATGCATTATGGGCATCCCAGAAGGAGAAGAGAAGGGAAAGGGAACAGAAGGAGTGTTGAAGGAAATAATGGCTGAAAACTTCCCAACCCTATTGAGAGAGATGGATGTGCAGATCCAGGAAGCACAGTGTACCCCAAATGGTATAAATCCCAACAGGCCAACTCCAAGACATATACTTGTCAAAATGTCCAATGCTGAAGACAAAGCAAAAATACTCAAG
>JAKSZT010053772.1:205977-225894 GCA_026826555.1 Tolypeutes matacus | reverse complement strand
TATATATATATAAAACATTTTCGTAAGCAAATACACATATATGCATATATATTTATATATCATTTTGCAAATGTTTGTATGTATTGTGAGAATTTTGATTTTTACCCATAATAAAAAAAAAATAATAAAAAAATAAAGAGACAGAAGAAAAAAATCAATGACCTAGAAGAGTGGACTATTGAAAACTCACAGAGAACAGATAGACAAAAGCATGGAAAAAAATTCTGTAAGGTCTCAGGGCAATTAATGACAGCAGAAAGTGCACAAACATATACACTGGGGGTCTCCCAGAAAAAGAAGAGAAGGGTAAAGAATATTTGAGAAAGAATATTTGAGAAAATAATGGCCTAAAATTTCCCAACTCTTATGAAAAACATAAATATACATGTTCAAAAAGTGCAGCATACTTCAAACAGAATAAGTCCTAATAAAAGTTAACCAAAACAAATAGTTATCAGCATGTCAAATGCCAAAGATAGAGAATCATGAAAGTAAAAAGGGATTCATCTTATACAATATATCTTCAATAAGACTAAGTACCAATTTCTCATTAGAAACCATGGAGGCAAGAAGGCAGTACTGAAAGATAAAAACTGCCAACAAAAACTCTTTATCAAAATTTTCCTTCAAAAATGAGGGAGTGTTTAATATATTCATAGATAAACATAAACTGAGATTTGCCAACAAGAGACCTGTCCTACAAGAAATACTAAAAAGAATTCTGCAGGCTGAAAAGAAATGACAAGAGAGAGCTGCTTGAAAAGTGCAGAAATAAAGATTATCAGTAAGGGTAACTAAAAGGAAAAAGAAGGGCAAAAGTCAAAGATATGACATATAAAAATCAGTGGATAAAGTGGGTGAAGAAAGTACTTCATTTACAGTAATAACATCAAATGTTAATGGATTAAACTCCCCAATCAAAAGACAGATATTAGCAGAATGGATTAAAAAGTATGGTACAGGGAAGCGGCTGTGGCTCAATCAGTAGGGCTCCCGTTTACCATATGGGAGGCCCCCGGTTCGGTTCCCAGGGCCTCCTGGTGAAGGCAAGCCCGCCTGCACAGCGTGGTTAGCTGACCCAGCGAGCACAAGCAGCAAGGGGGGGATAAATGAATAAATAAATAAAATCTTTAAAAAAAAAAAAGTATGGTACAAATATATGCAGTTTACAAGCAACTCAACTGAAACACACACACACACACAATTGAAAGTGAAAGGTTAAAAATATATATATATATTCCATGCAAACAGTAACCAGAATGAGCTGGGAGTACCTATACTACTATTGGACAAAATAGATTTTAAATTCAAGACTTTACAAAAAAAGAAGGACCTTATATATTAACAATATAGGAAGTCTACAAACTATGAATAACAATCATAGTTATTTATGCACCTAACTAGCATGCCCCAAAATATTTGAGGCAAACACTAGCAAAACTGAAGGGAGAAATATATGTGTCTACAATAATACATGGAGTCTTTAGAACACCACTCTCCTCAATAGATAGAACATCTAGACAGATCATAAATTATAAGGAAACAGAGAACTTGAATATTATGACAAATGAATCAGACCCCTTAGCTAGACTGACAAAGAACAGTCATTTCTCCTAAATGGGAATATAAATGTCTAACATATTAGAAGAGTCACTATAAAAAAGAAAAGAAAAAGAAAAGTACAAATGTTGGAAAGAATGTGGAGAAATAGGAACACACCAATGTTTGCAACAGCATTATTCACAATAGCCCGATATATGTAAGTAACCCAAGTGTTCATCAACTGATGAAGAGATAAGCAAGACATGGTATATACATGTGATGAAATATTTTTCAGCTGTAAAAAAAGGAATGAATTTATGATTCATGCAAAACATGGATTAACCTTGGGGACATTTTTTGATTGAAATAATCCTGGAACAAGTGGAGAAATATTGTATCATTTCACCATTATGAACTAATTATAATAAGTGTTTGGGGTTAGAGTATAAAATATAGGTTACAAGGAGATAGCTTGCAGTTAGAGGATGTGGAATTGATGCTTAACTTGTACAAAATTTCTATTTAGGCTGATGGTAAAGGTTTGGAAATGGGTGGTAGCAGTGGTAGCACATTATCGTGAGTGTAGACAACAGTGCTGAAGTGTACAGGTGAATGTGGTTAAAACTTTAGGATGTATATGTTACTAGAATATAAATTGAAGTATAAAACAGAGTTGTACAATGGTGTACCCCATTGTAGACATAGGACTATAGTTAATAAAACAGTAATAAGAATGTTCTTCCATGAATTATAACAAATATGAAATATGTATACCAGGTGGTAATAATAGGATGGTATATGGGAAAAATAAAGAATGATTAATGGAACAATTTTAATAAACTTTCATCAATTGTAACAAAGGTAAATTCTGTTAAAATTGTACAATTATGTAACAAGTGTTGTCATAAATGTTAATGGATGTTTCAGCTCAATGCAATGTGTTGGTGGTGGGGTGGTGTATTCAGTATTTTATAACTTAATGATTTCTAAGCTCACAACTGTTCTAATTAATAAAAGATACTGACCTTTACTATAATATGTTACCATCAACTCTATCCATTTCCATACTTTGACAGTCAAGCTAATTAAAAATTCTTCATACATTAAGCATCAGTACCCCTTCTCAGGCCTCTTCCTATCTCCTAGTAACTTATAACCCATGCATTTATTTATCCTTTGTATTTAGTTCATATTACTGAGACCATATGAGATATCAAAAAGCCAATAATCAAATTTATGGAAGTGTATAAAATAATAGCAAAAAAAAAATCTTAAAAAAGAAGAAAGATGTTGGCGGACTCTCACTTCTTGACTTTCAAGCATATTACTTATGGTAAAAACAGCATGATACTGACATAAGGATGACAGATTGGTCAATGGAACCAAATCAAGAACTCAGACAATGACCCTCACATCTACAGTCAACCAATTTTTGACAAGGTTTTTAAGCCCACCCAGCTGGGCCAGAACAGTCTATTCAACAAACGGTGCTGGGAGAACAGGATAGCCATATCCACATGAATGAAAGAGGACCCCTATATCACACCTTACATAAAAATTAACTAAAAATGTATTAAGGACTTAAATATAAAAACAATAACCATAAAACTCCTTGAAGAAAATAGGAAAACATCTTCAAGATCTTGTGGTAGGTGGTAGTTTCATAAACCTTATGCACAAAGGAAGAGCAACAAAAAAGACTTGAAAAGACAGCTGTCCAAAGAAGAAATATAATGGTGAAGAAACACATGAAAAAGCTTTCAACATCACTAGTGATTAGGGAAATGCAAACCAAAACTACAATGAGATACTATTTCATACCTGTTAGACTGGCCGCTATTAAAAAGTCTGAAAACTGTAAATGTTGGAGAGGATGTGGAGAAATAGGAATGCGCATTCATTCTTGGTAGGGGTGTAGAATGATACAGTCACTGTGAAGGACCATTGGCAGTTCTTAAGAAAGCTGGATATAGACTTGCCATTGAACCTGACAATAGCATTGCTGTGTATATACCCAGAAGAACTGAGAGCAGTAAAACTAACAGATATCTGCACACCAATATTCATAGCAGCATTATTCACGATTGTGAAAAGTTGGAAACAACTCAGGTGGTTCATGAACTGATGAATGGATAAGCAAATTGTAGCATATACACACAATGAGTATTATGCAGTAGTAAGAAGAAATGAAGTCATGAAATATAAGACAACATGGATGAACCTGGAGATATTGTGTTGAGTGAAGTAAGCCAGACAGAAAAGGACAAATACTGTCTGATTGCCCTATTATGAACTAAATATATTATGTGAAATATAAATATATGAACTATGAATATGGGTAAAATTGCCTATATGTCTGTTTTTCTTTGAAGCTGAACAAACGTAAGTCAATAGTACAAAAAACAAAACAAAACATTATATTAAGTGAAGGAGACCAGACATAGAATACTACATATTGTATGATTTCACTTACATAAAATGTAAATAAAAACCAATTTATAAATATGAAAGGAAATTAGTTGTTATGTAGGTATGAGGAAGGATTGATAAGTGGTGTGGAGTCTTTCTTTTTGGAGTAATGAAATTGTGCCAAAATTTTTGAGATGATGAATGTACAACATTGTGATTATACTAAAAGCCATTGATCATACATTTTGGAGAGAATATCCAGAAAGAGCAGCTTATGTACAAGAAGTATAGAGTGATTGAAAGGTGAGGAATTTTCTTATTGTTTGGTTTGTCTGTTTTATGATTATTATTATTATTGAAATAATGAAAATGCTTTAATAATGATTGAAGTGGTGAACAAACAACTACGTGATTATAGCAAATACCATTGAGTATACTCTCTGGATGAATTGTATGTTTATTAATATTTATTAATAAAATAGATTTTTTATTAAAAAAAAAACTACCACATGGTATCATTTCACAGCTTATTGAAGGCCCAGTATTTAAAAAAAAGGATATTATGAGTATTGGAGAGGATATTGAGAAATACGAACACTCCTTCACTTTTTTGCATGTGCTTTTTTGGTTTATATTTTTTATTAATATATTTTATTGAGATATATAATTCATACATGATTGTACAGAAACAACAAGTGTGTAGTAAAAGTTGTGAACTTAGAAAATAAACGTCCATAAAACTCCTTCACTTTTGGTGGGAATGTAGAATGGTGCAGCCTCTGTGGAAGACAACTTTGTGGTACTGCAAGGAGCTGAATATAGATCTACCATAAAACCCAGCAATCCAGTTACTAGGAATATATTCCAAGAACTAAAAGCTAGGCCCTGAACTGACATTTGCACACTGACGTTCATAGCAGCAAAAATATGGAAACAAAGCAAGTTTCCATCAAGTGATGAAAATATAAACAAAATGTGATATATACATACAGTGGAATGCTATTCAGCTGTAAGAAGAAATTACATTGGGATGCATATGGCAACATGGATGAACCTTACAGGCATTATTTTGATTGAAATAAGCCAGACACACACAAAAAACAAATATTGTGTGGTCTACTAATATGAACAAAATACTATAAGTAAACTCATGTAGATAAACTCTTGAGTATAGGTTACTAGGACATAGAACTTGAGTCAAGAATGGGAGTTGATGCTTAATGTATGTAGAATTTTTAATAAGGTATATTGTAAAAGTGCAGAAATGAGTAGAGATGATGGTGACACATAATGAGTGTAATTAACAGTGCTGATTTATAAATGTGATTGTGGCTGAAAGGGGTAGTCTAGGGACATAAATGTCAATTGAAAGGAAGATAGAAGATAATCTAGGGACTGCATAGCACATGATTTCGGTGGTGGATGAAGATTGTGGTTAATAGGATAAATATAAGTATAAAGAGAAGAATGTTCCTTTACAAAGTGTTAAGAATATGGTTAGGCTCAGAAAAATTACAACTAATGTAACTAATCAACAATAGTTAACAGTAATATTGTAATATTTATGCAGCAAGGGTAAAGAAGATATATCTGTTCTTAGGGTCAAAAAGAGTGGCATATAAACAGAGTGTAAACTTTTTTCTTTTGGAGTAATGAAAATATTCTAAAATTGACTGAAGTGATGACAGCACAACTCTGTGATCAAAATGTGAGCCACTTACTTTACACTGTGAATGGATTGGACAAGGCATGGAACAGTATAGCACGGTGAATCCTGTGGTGGAAGATGGACTGTAGTTAAGGGAGCAAGTATAAGAATGTGCTCTCATGGACTATAATAAATATATAATACTAAAAGGGGTGTTAATAGGGTGTTGGGCACAAATATATCAAGTGTAAGATAGGGCCTATAGTTAATAGTAATTTTTGATGATGCAATTTCTTTATTTGAAACACAAATGTTTCAGAATAATGCAAGGTTTTGTTGGTGAGGTGATGTATGGGAATCTGATACGATGTTATGCATGTTTGATTTGTAAGTTAACCTTTTCTATACACTTATTATTTATATATATTCATGTAGGAATGATATACCAATGAAATTTTTAAAAATGAAAAACAGAATTTGCAATGAGATACTTCATACTCACTAGGATGGCTAGAATTAAAAAAGTGGGGTAACAAGTATTGGTAAGGATGTGGCAATATCAGCACTCTCAAACACTGTTCATAGGAAAATAAAATGTTGATGTCAGTTTTGGAAACAGTGTGATAGTTCCTTAAACAATTAAACATATTTTGCATATGGCCCAGCATTCTATTTCTCAGTATACATGCAAGATAAATATATGTCTAGACAAAATCTTGAACACTAATATTTGTAATAGCAATTTTCATAATAGCCCAAAGGTGTAAACAACTGAAATGTCCATCAAAGGAAAAATGGATTAAAATTGTAGTATATCCACGCAGTGGAAGGTATTTTGCTCATAAATAGCATATTCTAAAATTCATGGTTGTGGTACAACTCTGTAAACATACTAAAAACACTGAATTATTCACTTATATGGGTGGTTTGTATGGTATATACAAATTATATCTCAATAAAGTCTTTATAAAAATTTTTAAAATGAATGATGTACTGCTAAATGCCACAAAATGAATGAACCTTGAATGCATTATGCTAAGTAAAAGAAGGCAGTCACAAAGACCACACACTATATAATTTCATTCATATGAAAGTCTAGAATAGGAAATCTATAGAGGAAGAAAATACATTAGTGGTTGCTTAGTGTGGTGATAGAGGATATAGGATTTCTTTTGGAGGTGATGAAAGGTTCATAAATTAAGTGTCTTGGTGGTTGAAAAATATCAGTGAATATACTAAAATCTACTGAATTGTACACTTTAAGTGGATAAATTGTATGATATGTGATTTCTATCTTAATAAAATTGTTTAAATAAAATTAATGTATTTAAAAATACCTTCATAGAGTATCATCAGTGGGATGGGCAGAGAAAGCAGCTTCCTGAGAAACACTGAAAAATCAAGCAAAAATGTCAGAATCAGTTTTTTCAGAAATCTGGAAAAGAATCAAGGTTTATAGTAATGAAGCAAATTTGGAATTAAACAAAAAGAGGCAGTTTAAAAAATCATATTCTGGCATTTTTACTTATCCTTGCCCCACCACCCTCCCCAGCTCAGCAGTAGTCTTGAAAATATCAGGTGGAATTTACAGTATGGGACCCTTATCACTGGTTCTGGAGAAAACAGAGCAGACTTTATACTCAAAGAATTGTGGTTTTGTTTCTAACCTGTCTGAGGGTTAAATGAAAGGCACTTGCCTACCTAATTTGACACTTTCAGTGCAAATTGGCAGCAATTCCTTAAATACCTTGTAAGGTAACTGGACAACCAATAGCCACCTGGGGCAAAAGATTACCATTGAGGCAAACAATAGGTCAACAAAAGCTTGGGAAGAAAAAGGTGGAGAGGTTCTTTTGGAAATTAGGGCATTTGAAAGACAGGGTTTGTATTTGCAGAGAGAAAATAATGCATATGCACAGGGCCAACAACATGCATGTGCAGAAAAGACCTTAAAAGACCCTACACTTTCCCATCAGCTGAGCCCAGACAAGGCTTGAAGGCTGTGGCAAGCTGTAAAGGGCAGGCTTAAGGCTTGATTTAAGTGCATAAAAACAGACCCAATGAGCAAAAACTGGGAGGATTTTGTCCCCACTTTTTGGTTTGCCTCCAGGTGTTCGAGGATATCTCTACCAAACACCAGCTGAGCAAACTTGAAGAAACAGAAACTTCAGAGACCCCCATATATGACTGAAACTAAAGACTTTACAAAAAGTTTGGAATAGTTATTCCATGGTGAATAAAATGGATAATAACATTTTGGATGCCAAATTAGGGGTGGTAACAAAAAATAAATAAAAAGAGAGAGAGAGAGAGACTAATTCCCATATAGCCCATAGGCTAGATTTGAGTGCCATCACCAAAGAGGCATTTGAAGTACATTGCCAGTAATGGAGCACCAAGAAATTTGTTTATAAAACTTCTTTCTGACCTTTTCTGAAGGACAAACTCTCCCTTAATTATCATCTAAGTACTGTGTTCAAGGAGCTCAAAGCAGTTTATAAACTCTTGGGAGGTAGGGAGTGAGAAAGTTTGGGGTGGGGACAATGGCAAAACAGGGAGGCTCATTTCACTCCCTTGAATGTCTCGTTTAGGGCTTTTTTATTTTTTCCCATCTTGGCTCCAATCTGGCAGTGATTCCTAATGTTGAACTTCATTTTGTTAATTCATTATTATTAAATGTGGAAATTATGTTTTGATATAATTTTCAAAATTCCTCCTTAGTCTGAGCAGGGGATAGTGATTCACTGTTAGTGATGATAGTGAAGGAATCTGAAATTCTATAGAAATCCTTTTTTTCCCTGTTATCTAGGACCTGTTGATTGTCCAAGTCAAGGGTCTTTTTATGGGCAGAGCCATAGGCACCTTTGTGACACATCTCACTACCTCTGAGCTCCTGGATCCTGGATGGGTGATCCACCTTCCACTCCCTCTTGGTATCTCAGCTTATGCACTGATGGCCAGGTGGCTACAGCATGGAGCCCTTCTGGTCAGTCTCCTGGGTATAAGCCTCAAAGGCTCCTGCCTTCCCCATGGGAGCCAGAAGGGGGTGAGTGAGTAATAGCCAGGAAGGGCAGAACCGAGCATGCTGGCCCCTTGGCAGGTGGTTGGGAAGACACTATGGGTCTTCTGACCCACCTGAATCACCAAAGGTGCAGATGTAGGACCCTGCCCCTGCACCAGCCGGAGTTACACTCAGCACTCCAACTGCTCCAACCACACCAACTGCCCCAACCACTTCAACCACTTCAACTGCTGCTCTCTGATCTATGATGCTGAAGATGTGTTTTCATCTGATACACAGATGACACTGGATGCCTGCACCACATCATACATAAAAAATGCCTTTCAGCTGGATTAAAGAACTGAATGTGAAAAACAAAACTTTGAAACTAGGAGGGAAAAAATGGAAAGAAAAATAAGTTAAAGAAAATAACTAAAATTAGGAAAATATTATAATAACATACCATTCTTATATTGTGGATTTGAGGAAGCTGTAGACACAAAACGCTTAAGCAGTCTACTGTTCATTTCCTGACAGCAAATAATAAGAATAAAATAAGTGAATGGGCACCAGGAGAGATCGATCCAGTCAGATGGGTTAAGGATGAAAACTGTGACAGTCCACCTAACAAGCTTTAGATTCCAGCACCCTAGTACATGCAGTGGCAACTTTTCTAATAAATTGTGAGAAAAGAACTTTAACCATTTAATTAACAGTATCAGTGATTTAAATCTTCTTGCAAATAAAGTAACTGGCCTACAGCTTTTTAGGCAGGACAACCAAATATGGAAGCAGCAAGTAAAATTAATCTTGTTCAAAATCAATTACAAGGTTAATTTAACAACTATAGCAAAGTAACTGAAGATAAAACAAAAGTTGCTTGATAAACATACTAACTAACCAAGATGCAAAAACCTAAACAAATACTGGGAAACTGAATTCAGCAAAAGACAACACATATACCATGATTAATTTACCTTTATTCAGGCATTAAATTTGAGACTTACTAAAAATTTAAGGATTTAAATCAGTGTATTTATTTATAAAAAAAGAGAACTCATGTTATTCTCAATAGGCATGAAGAAAATATTTGATGCAATCCAAAAACCCTTTGTATTAACTCTCAGCAAATTAGGAATACAAAAGAATTTTGTTAATCTGGGAAACAACTGTGTTATCTTTCATGGTGAAATGTTAGAAATTTCCTTTTAAAATTATCAGTAAAGTGAGGATTTTTTTGTTATCTCTAATAAACATGTAAAGCTGAAAGTCCAGGGGAAAAAAAGAAAGATTTGACTGTCAGTATTCATAGATGATGACTGTTTCCATAAGTTAAAAAATCATTTGCATTTCTAGAAATGAGCCTCAAACAGACTTTGTTATAACTCTAGGTGAACTGAAAGCAGTGGGCACTGATAGGAAAAGAGCAGGATGCCAATGGGCTAAATGGGGGGGGGGGGGAGAACATTATTTTATTTTATTTTATTTTATTATTATTATTATTTTTTGAATTTGCTTAAAAATGTTATTTATATATATATATATATATATATTAAGAGGTGCTTAGATTACCTAAAATATTACACAGAACCTACTGGGATTCCCATGTTCCCCATCTCCCACACCTCCCACAACATCCCACACAAACATCTCCCACAAGTGTGGCCCATCACCCTCAATGGACTTACACATCCTGGGGCCTTGCCATCAACCATAGACCACAGTTCACACGTAGACCACACTCTCTCCCACACAGTTCTGAATGGTGTGTGCTGATTTAAAATGGCCTACATCCATTGCCACAACAGCATTCAGGACAACATCCAAATCCCAAAAAAGCCCCTGTATTTCAACTGCACATCCCCTCCTTGCCCTGAAAGTGTCCAGTGGCCACTGGCTCCACCTCATTGTTATAATTTCTTGCATTGCTAGAATCACCATATGTGAAAAACAGAATACCATCAAGTCCACTCTAATCCATAGTTCTTCCCCCAATCCTGAGGGGACTGGGATGGTGATGTCCACTCCACCTCCAAGTGAGAGAGGGCTTATATCCCATGGATATGGTGGGTGGGCTGATCCTGCCTGCAGGTGCAGGCCCTCTCCATTCCCTGGGATGGCCATTGCCCATCGTTGTCTCCTCACCAGGTGACTTGGATGAGTCCATTGAGCTGTAGGGTAGGATTTGCAGCTCCACCAAAATTCCACACACACCTGGCACATAGGTAGGCCAGAGGCTCCAGTCTCTGGAAGTATACCTAAAAACTTGTGCATCACATATAGGTTTGAATAGAAGGGACTGATGAACCATGTGCAGGGAGGACTTATTTGAGTCCAATTCTGTCACTCTCAAGAGCACAGATTCCAAAATAAAGCCCACTGATAAGGCATCAGTCTCTGGGGCTATCCCCTCTTATATAGAACCTGGGTGTCTCCAGAGCTCTCAGGAGCCCCTCTGTGTGGGGTGATATGCACTTTGATGTTCTATGAGCTCCTACTGAGGTGTGCATAAGCGTTACCTCTGGGATGACCTCCCGACTCTCTTTGAAGTCTCTTAGCCACTTGAACTCATTTGTCTTTACATTTTCCCCCTTTTATTAATGGTCTTTTTCCAGTTGTGTGGCCAGTTGGCACTTGGTATTAATCCCTCATTGCCAGGGAGGCTCATCCCCAGGAGTCATGTCCCATGTTGGGGGGAAGGTAATGCATTCATATGCTGAGTTTGGCTTAGAGAGAGGCCACATTTGAGCAACAAGGAGGCTCTCAGGTGGCAACCCTTAGGCACCCCATAACAGTAAGCCAACTTTCAGTTACAAGAGCAAAGACTCATAAGGGTAGTCATCAATATAAAGAACACATTAGTGGGCCATCCTCTTTTGGCGGACACTGTCCCTGCACTCAGAGGACTGTTGCTGATCCCTTGGAGAATGTGGCAGAGCTCTCCAGGATAGGAATTCAGATTCCCTCATTTATTGTGTGATTGTCCACCCACCGTGACCATGCCCCATCCTTTGATCTTTTGAACAATTTTGTATATCTTTCATGTATATTCGGATGAACTTACTCCCATGAATCCCCCCTCCCAGACACCCCCCACCAATAATCCCCTGCAGTACCCATTGTAACCCTTCTGTGATCTAAATCTTCCATGAACATGTAGTCCATAAATAATCAAATACATTTAATAGGAAAAAGAAGTAACAATTATAAGCTTACATGCAGGAGATAAACATAAGGAAACTCAGGAAAAAAAAAAAGCAAACAAACAAGCAAAAAACAAAACAAATCAAAATATAATTAGCGGATAGGGACATTCAAAAAAATGGGGAAAGAAGCAAAAGAAATGCCTTATAAATAAATATATATATATATTCTTTTTTTCCTTTTATCACTGTGTTATCAGATGTCTGGTGTGCCGTGACACCTTCCCCCTCTCGATCCCCACTGTCTCTCAAATTTTCATTTAATTTTCAAAGAAGTTTTAGGTCACAGCAAAGTCACACATGGAGTACCACAGACTCCCAGAGACCAAACCACCACCCCCTTCCCAACCCCATATTAACCCCCCCTGTTTTTTAATGCTAGCATTGTTATAACTGTTATACATGTAGCAAAATATAGCAACTAAACATTGTCAATGATTTACAGTATAGTTTACAATTTAGATGATACAGTTTAATAAGTTTTGATGATTATTTACCATGTCCTGTGTCCATTACTGTAAGGTAATGAAAAACTTTTCCCATGACCACTAAATACCCCATTAGATCTTAACTGTTCCTTCCACCCCACCCCCCTGGGGCATATGACACTCCCCTGTCTTGACTCGTGGAATGTCAAGATTCATAGTTACATGCCCTGAGTATTTGAACCTGCCCTTCCTAATCTACCCACCTGTGAACGCTGTACCACCAAACCCAGTAATATCACTACCCATCTGTCCTATCTTTCAATATGCAACTATACTCTATCCTTTACCATAGATTATGTCCACATGGGTGATGGCTCAGAGCCTGCTCTTCTCTTTCTCTCCCTTGTTAACCTATCTTTCAGACTATGATTCTCAGAGACTGCTCAATCTCCTCAGTTCAAATCAGTGAGGTCATATACTGTTCATCCTTCAGTGCCTGGTTTCCTTCACTCAACTTATAAGGTCTTCAAGATTCATCCATGTTATTCCATGTGTTAGCACTTTATTCCTTCTTACATCTGAGTAATATTCCATTGTATGTATGTACCACATTTTGCTTATCCATTCATCTGTGGATGGGCACCGGGGCTGATTCCAACTTTTGGCAATGGTGAACAATGCCACTATGGACATTGGTGTGTGTATATCTGTTTGTGTCTTTGCTTTCGGTTCTTCTGGGTATATACCCAGCAGTGGAATTGCTGGATCATACGGAAGATCTATTGTTAGTTTTCTGAGGAACTGCCAAACTGTCCTCCACAGTGGCTGGACCATACCACAGTCCCACCGGCAGTGAATGAGGGTTCCTATTCCTCCACATCCTCTCCAACATATAGTGTCTCCTGTTTTTTTAATAGCCGTCATTCTGATGGGTGTGAGATGGTATCTCATTGTAGTTGTTTTTTTTTTTTTAAGATTTTATTTATTTATTCATTTATCCCTTCCTTGCTGCTTGTGCTCGCTGGGTCAGCTAACCACTCTGTGCGGGCGGGCTTGCCTTCACCAGGAGGCCCTGGGAACCGAGCCCGGGGCCTCCCATATGGTAAACGGGAGCCCTACTGATTGAGCCACAGCCGCTTCCCATTTCATTGTAGTTTTGATTTGCATTTCCCTGATAGCAAGCGATGTTGACCATTTTTTCATGTGCTTTTTAGCCACTTGAATTTCTTCCTTGGAGAAGTGCCTTTTCAGGTCACATGCCGATTTTTAAAATGGGTTGTTTGTGTTTTTATTATCAAAGTGTAGGATTTCTTTATATATGCAGGATATTAGTCTCCTATCAGATATACAGTTGCCAAATATTTTCTCCCATTGGGAAGGCTGCATTTTTATTTTCTTAATAACATCCTTTGAGGTGCAGAAGTTTTTAATTTTAATGAGATCCCATTTATCTATTTTTTTTCTTGCTGCTCGTGCTTTGGCTGTGAAGTTCATGAAACCATGTCCTATTACAAGGTCCTGTAGATGCTTCCCTACATTATCTTCCAAGGTCCTTATGGTTTTGGCTCTTATATTTAGATGTTTGATCCATCTTGAGTTGATTTTTTTTTTTTGGTATAAATATATATGCGTATATGTGTATTTGCTTACAAAAATGTTATTTATATATATATATATATATATATATATATATATATATATATATATATATACATATATTTTAAGAGGTGCTTAGATTACCTAAAATATTACACGGAACCCAATGGGATTCCCATGTTGCCCACCTCCCACACCTCCCACCACTTCCCACACAAACATCTCCCACAGTGTGGCCCACCACCCTCAATGAACTTACACATCCTGGAGCCTTGCCACCAACCATAGACCACAGTTCACACTGTAGACCACACTCTCTCTCACTCAGTTCTGAGTGGTGTGTGCTGATTTAAAATGGCCTACAGCCATTGCCACAACAGTACTCAGGACAACCTCCAACTCCCAAAGAAGCCACTGTATTTCAACTGCTCGTCCCCTCCCTACCCCAAAAGTGTCAAGTGGCCACTGGCTCCACCTCATTGTTATAATTTTTGCATTGCTAGAATCACCATATGTGAACAAGAGAATACCATCAAGTCCACTCTAGTCCATAGTTCTTCCCCCAAACCTGAGGGGACTGGGATGGTGATGTCCACTCCAACTCCAAGTGAGAGAGGGCTTATATTCCATGGATATGGTGGGTGGGATGATCCAGACTGCAGATGCAGGCCCTCTCCATTCCCTGGGATGGCCATTTCCCATCGTTGTCTCCTTACCAGGTGACTTGGATGAGTCCATTGAGCTGAGGGTAGGAGTTGCAGCTCCACCTAGATTTCATGCACACCTGTCTCATAGGTAGGTGGGAGGCTCCAGTCTCTGGAAGTATACCTAAAAACTCCAGCATCACATATACGTTTGAATAGAAGGGACTGGTGAACCATGTGCAGGAAGGACTTATTTGAGTCTAATTCTGTCACTCTCAGAAGCACAGATTCCAAAATAGAACCCACTGCTAAGGCATCAGTCTCTGGGGCTATCCCCCGTTATATAGGACCTGAGTGTCTCCAGAGCTCTCAGGAAACCTGCAGGGTGGGTGATAGGCACTTAGATGTTCTATGAGTTCCTACTGAGGTGTGTGTAAGAGTTACCTCTGGGATGACCTCCCACCTCTCTTTGAAGTCTCTTAACCACTTGAACTCATTTGTCTTTACCATTTCCCCCTTTTATTTAAGGTCTTTTTCCAGTTGTGTTGCCAGTTGGCACTTGGTATTAATCCCTCGTTGCCAGGGAGGCTCATCGCCGGGAGTCATGTCCCACGTTGGGGGGAAGGTAATGCAATCATATGCTGAGTTTGGCTTAGAGAGAGGCCACATTTGAGCAACAAGGAGGATCTCAGGTGGCAACACTTAGGTACCCCACAACTGCAGGCTAAGTCTCATTTACAAGAGCAAAGACTCACAAGGGTAGTCATCAATTAAAAAAACGCATCAGTGGGTCATTCTATTTTGACAGGCACTGTCCCTACACTCAGAGGACTATTGCTGCGCCCTTGGAGACTGTGGCAGAGCTCTCCAGGCTAGGAATTCAGATTCCCTCATTTACTGTGTGATTATCCACCCATCGTGACCATGCCCCATCCCCCGATCCTTTGAACGATTTTGTATATTTTTCATGTATGTTCGGATGAACCAACCCCCATGAACCCCCCCCAGGCACGCCCCCCAATAATCCCCCTCAGTACCCATTGTAACCCTTCTGCGATCCAAATCCTCCATAAACATTTAGTTCATAAAATAATCAAATACACTTACTAGGAAAAATAAACAAGTATGATAAGTTTACATGCAAGAGACAAATATAAGGAGACTCAGGGGGAAAAAAAAAAAGAGAAGAAAAAAAACAAATAATCAAACAAAGAACAAAACAAAACAAAATATAATTAGTGGATTGGGACATTCAAAAAATGGGCAAAAAAGCAAAGGAGAAGCCTTTAAAAATATATAAATATATATATTCATTTTTTTTTCCTTTCTCTTTTCTTTTTTTTTTTCCTGCCTTTTATCACTGTGTTATGGGATGTCTGGTGTGCCATGACACCTTCCTCCTCTGAATCCCCATTGTCTCCCAATTTTTCATATAATTTTCAAAGAAGTTTTAGGTCGCAGCAAAGTCACACACAGAGTGCCGGAGACTCCCAGATACCAAACCACCGCCCCTTCCCCATCCCATATAAACCCCCTCCCCCCTTTTTTTTTGGTTGTTAGCATTGTTATAACTGTTATACAGATAGCAAAATATAGCAACTAAACATTGTCAGTGATTTACAGTATAGTTTACAATTTAGATGATACAGTCTAATAATTGTGATGATATTTACCATGTCCTGTGTCCATTACTGTAAGGTACTGAAAAACTTTCCCCATGACCACCAAACAACCCTTTAGATCTTGACTGTTCCCTTCCACCCAGCTCCCCAGGGCCCGAGATATCCTCCTCTCCCAACCCATGGAATGTCAAGATTCACAGTTACATGCCCTGGGGATTTGAACCTGCCCTTCCTAATTCACCCACCCCCAAGTGCTGCACCACCAAACCCAGGAACACCACCACTCATCTGCCCCATCCCCCAACATGTAACCACACTCTATCCCTTTACCATAGATTATGTCCATATGGGTGATGGCTCAAAGCCTGCTCTTCTCTTACTCTCATTTGTTAACCTATTTTTCAGACAATGGTTCTCAGAGACTGCTCGCTTTCCTCAGTTCAGATCAGTAAGGTCATATACTGTTCATCCTTCAGTGCCTGGCTTGCTTCACTAAACATAAGGTCTTCAAGATTCATCCACGTTATTCCATGTGTTAGCACTTTGTTCCTTCTTACAGCTGAGTAATATTCCATTATATGTATGTACCACATTTTGCTTATTCATTCGTCTGTTGATGGGCACCGGGGCTGAATCCAACTTTTGGCAATGGTGAACAATGCCGCTATGAACATTGGTGTGCATATATCTGTTTTTATTTTTGTTTTCAGTTCTTCTGGGTATATACCCAGCAGTGGAATTGCTGGATCATACGGAAGATTTATTGCTAGTTTTCTGAGGAACCGCCAAACTCTCCTCCACAGTGGCTGGACGATACCGCAGTCCCACCAGCAGTGGATGAGGGGTTCCTATTCATCCACATCCTCTCCAACATTTAGTGTCTCCTGTTTTTTTAATAGCTGCCATTCTGATGGGTGTAAGATGGTATCTCATTGCAGTTTTGATTTGCATTTTCCTGATAGCAAGTGATGTTGAGCATTTTTTCATGTGCTTTTTAGCCATTTGTATTTCTTCCTTGGAGAAGTGTCTTTTCAGGTCACTTGCCCATTTTTTAAATGGGTTGTTTGTCCTTTTAGTTTCGAGGTGTAGGATTTCTTTATATATGCAGGATATTAGGCTCCTATCAGATATATGGTTGCCAAATATTTTTTCCCATTGGGTAGGCTGCCTTTTTATTTTCTTAATAACATCCTTCTAGGTGCATAAGTTTTTAATTTTGAGGAGATCCCATTTATCAATTTTTTCTCTTACTGCTCGTGCTTTGGCTGTGAAGTTCATGAAACCATTTCCTATTAAAATGTCCTGTAGATGTTTCCCTACATTATCTTCCAAGGTTTTTATGGTTTAGGCTCATATTCAGATCGTTGAGCCATCTTGAGTTGATTTGTGTATAAGATGTGACATGGTATTCTTCTCTCATTCTTTTGGATATGGATATCCAGTTCTCCAAGCACCACTTGTTAAAGAGGCCACTCTCTCCCAATTGAGTGGGCTTTGTGGCCTTGTCAAGTATCAGATGACTGTATATGCGAGGATCTGTATCAGAACTCTCAATTCGGTTCCACTGGTCAGTAGGTCTATCCTTGTGCCAAACCCAGCAATTGTGATCACTGTAGTTTTGTAATATGTTTTAAAGTCAGGTAATGTGATACCTCCAACTTCATTTTTCTTTTTCAATATATCTTTGGCAATTCGGGGCCTCTTGCCTCTCCAAATATATTTTGTGGTTAGTTTTTCCAGTTCCTTTAAAATTATAGTGTTGACTTTTATTGGGATTGCATTAAATCTGTAGATTAGTTTGGGTAGGATAGACATCTTGATGATGTTTAGTCTTCCCATCCATGAAGAGGGAATATTTTTCCATTTATTTAAGTCTCTTTGATTTCCTTTAACAGTGTTGTGTAGTTTTCTGTATATAAGTCCTTTACATCCATAGTTAAATTTATTCCTATGTATTTGATTCTTTTATTTACTATTGTAAATGGTATTTTTTTCCTGATTTCCTCCTCAATTTGCTGGTTATTGGTGTACAGAAATGCTACTGATTTTGAGTGTTGATCTTATAACCTGCAACATTACTGAACTCCTTTATAAGTTCTAGAAGCCTTGTTGTCGATTTCTCAGGGCTTTCTATGTATAGGATCATGTCATCTGCAAATAATGAAATTTTTACTTTTTCTCTTCCAGTCTGGATGTCTTTTATGTCCTTTTCTTGTCTCTGTGCTCGTGCAAGTATTTCTAAAACAATGTTAAATAGGAGTGGTGATAGTGGGCATCCTTTCTTGTTCCCGATCTCAGAGGGAAGGCTTTTAGGATTTCACCATTGAAAATGATGTTAGCTTTGTGTTTTTCAAATATAACCTTTATCATTTTCAGAAAGTTTCCATCTATTCCTATCTTTTGTAGTGTTTTTATGAGGAAAGTGTGCTGTATTTTGTCGAATGCTTTTTCTGCATCTATAGAGATGATCATGTGATTTTTTTTCTTTCAGTCTGTTTATGTGGTGTATTACTTTGATTGTTTTTCTTATATTGAACCATCCTTGCATACCTGGGAAGAAACCCACTTGGTCAAGGTGTATAATCCTTTTGATATGTTGTTGAATGTGATTAGCAAGTATTTTGTTAAGGATTTTAGCATCTGGGTTCATGAGAGAAATTGGTCTATAATTTTCCTTTCTTGTGGTATCTTTATTTGTTTTTGGTATTAGCGTAATGTTGGCATCAGAGAATGAGTTAGGTGATATTCCTTCTACTTCTATTTTTTGGAAGAGCTTAAGTAGAATTGGTGTAAGCTCTTTCCAGAATGTTTGGTAGAATTCAGCTGTGAAGCCATCTGCTCCTGGACTCTTCTTAGTTGGGAGGTTTTTAATGACTGAGTCTATCTCTTTACTTGTAATTTGACTGTTGAGATCATCTATTTCTTCTTTCATCAATGTCGGCTGTTTGTGGGTTTCTAGAAACTTGTCCATTTCCTCTAAATTGTCATTCTTGTTGGCATATAATTTTTCAAAGTATCCTCTTATGATACTCTTTATTTCTGTGGGGTCAGTAGTGATATCACCTTGCTCATTCCTTATTTTATATATTTGAATCCGTTCTCCCTTTTTCTTTATTAGTCTGCCTAAGGGTTTGTCAATTTTGTTGATATTCTCGAAGAACCAGCTTTTGCTTTTGTTTATTGTTTCCAGTGCTTTCTTTTTCTCTATTTCATTTAGTTCTGCTCTAATCTTTATTTCCTACTTTCTACTTCCTTTATGTTTGTTTGTTGTTGTTTTGCCAATTCCTCCAAGTGTGCAGTTAGGTGTTCAATTTTAGCTCTTTCTTCTTTTTTTATATATGAATTTATGGCTATGAACTTCCCTCTCAGGACTGCTTTCGCTGCATCCCATAGGTTTTGATATGTTGTGTTGTTGTTTTCATTAGTTTCAAGGTAGTTACTGATTTCTTTTGAAATTTCCTCTTTGACCCACTGTTTGTCTAAGAGTGTGTTGTTTAACTTCCATATCCTTGTGCCTAACCTCTTTCTCTGGCCCTTAGTGATTTCCAACTTCATTCCGTTGTGGTCAGATAAATTACTGTGTATAATCTCAATCTTTCTGAATTCATTGAGTGTTGTTTTGTGGCCTAGAATGTGGTCTATTTTGGAGTATGTTCCATGTGCACTTGAGAAGAATGTAAATCCTGCTGTATTTGGGTGTAGTGTTCTGTATATGTCTATTAAGTCCAAATCTTCTAATGTATTGTTGTTTTTTTTTGTGTGTGTGTATTTGCATAAAAAAATGTTATATATATATATATATATATATATATATATATATATAT
>JAKSZT010053772.1:185428-205877 GCA_026826555.1 Tolypeutes matacus | reverse complement strand
AGTGTGGCCCACCACCCTCAATGAACTTACACATCCTGGAGCCTTGCCACCAACCATAGACCACAGTTCACAGTGTAGACAACACTCTCTCCCACTCAGTTCTGAGTGGTGTGTGCTGATTTAAAATGGCCTACATCCGTTGCCACAACAGTACTCAGTACAACCTCCAACTCCCAAAGAAGCCCCTCTCTTTCAACTGCTCATCCCCTCTCTACCCCAAAAGTGTCAAGTGGCCACTGGCTCCACCTCATTGTTATAATTTCTTGCATTGCTAGAATCATCATATGTGAACAAGAGAATACCATCAAGTATACTCTAGTCCATAGTTCTTCCCCCAATCCTGAGGGGACTGGGATGGTGATGTCCACTCCAACTCCAAGTGAGAGAGGGCTTGTATCCCATGGATATGGTGGGTGGGATGATCCTGCCTGCAGGTGCAGGCCCTCTCCATTCCCTGGGATGGCCGTTGCCCATCGTTGTCTCCTCACCTGCTGACTTGGATGAGTCCATTGAGCTATAGAGTAGGAGTTGCAGCTCCACCTAGATTTCATTCACAACTGGCACATAGGTAGGCGGGAGGCTCCAGTCTCTGGAAGTATACCTAAAAACTCCAGCATCACATATAGGTTTGAATAGAAGGGACTGGTGAACCATGTGCAGGGAGGACTTATTTGAGTCTAATTCTGTCACTCTCAGGAGCACAGATTCCAAAATAGAACCCACTGATAAGGCATCAGTCTCTGGGTCTATCCCCCCTTATATAGGAACAGGGTGTCTCCAGAGCTCTCAGGAACCCCACTGAGTGGGGTGATAGGCAGTTAGATGTTCTATGAGCTCCTACTGAGGTGTGCATAAGATTTACCTCTGGGATGACCTCCCGACTCTCTTTGAATTCTCTTAGACACTTGAACTCATTTGTCTTTACCATTTCCCCCTTTTATTCAAGGTCTTTTTCCAGTTGTGTTGCCAGTTGGCACTTGGTATTAATCCCTCGTTGCCAGGGAGACTTATCGCTGGGAGTCATGTCCCACGTTGGGGGGAAGGTAATGCAATCATATGCTGAGTTTGGCTTAGAGAGAGGCCACATTTGAGCAACAAGGAGGATCTCAGGTGGCAACACTTAGGTACCCCACAACTGTAGGCTAAGTCTCATTTACAAGAGCAAAGACTCACAAGGGTTGTCATCAATAAAAACAAAAAAACAAAAAAACAAAGAAAAACATCAGTGGGTCATCCTATTTTGACAGGCACTGTCCCTACACTCAGAGGACTATTGCTGCTCCCTTGGAGATTGTGGCAGAGCTCTCCAGGCTAGGAATTCAGATTCCCTTATTTATTGTGTGATTATCCACCCATCGTGACCATGACCCATCCCCCGATCCTTTGAATGATTTTGTATATCTTTCATGTATATTCGGATGAACCAATCCCCACGAAACCCCCCCCAGACACCCCACCCCAATAATCCCCCGCAATACCCATTTTAACCCTTCTGTGATCCAAATCCTCCATGAACATTTAGTCCATAAAATAATCAAATACACTTACTAGGAAAAAGAAAAAAGTGTGATAAGCTTACATGCAAGGGACAAACATAAGGAAACTCAGGGAAAAAAAAGAGAAGGGAAAAAAAAACCAATAATCAAACAAAGAACAAAACAAAATAAAATATAATTAGTGGATTGGGACATTCAAAATATTGGCAAAAAAGCAAAGGAAATGCCTTTAAATATATATATATATATATATATATATATATTCATTTTTTTTCTTTCTCTCTTCTTTTTCCCCTTTTTTCCTTCCCTTTATCACTGTGTTATCGGATGTCTGGTGTGCCATGACACCTTCCTTCTCTCAATCCCCATTGTCTCCCAATTTTTCATTTAATTTTCAAAGAAGTTTTAGGTCACAGCAAAGTCATACACGGAGTGCCGGAGACTCCCAGATACCAAACCACTCCCCCTTCCCCACCCCATATTAACTCCCACCCCCTTTTTTTTGTTTGTTAGCATTGTTATAACTGTTATGCAGATAGCAAAATATAGCAACTAAACATTGTCAGTGATTTACAGTATAGTTTACAATTTAGATTACATTGATCTTATACCCTGTGGTTGTTCCGAACCACTTGTTGGCGGAAGGGGAACGCTGAGTGGCAACCAGCGTTCGGGGGCCCAGATGGTGTGGAGGGCGCACAGAGGAAAGACCTCCGTGGAGACGAGGTAAGTACGCAGGTCTAATTTATTACAGGAAGGTTTGTTGTTTATATAGGTTCTGATAAGGGAAGTGAGTTAAGGACATGATTGGAGGAAGAGGGGTGACATACATAGTAACTGGCAAAAAAGAAGATTTTTAGAAAAGGTTATGATTGGACATTGAGGATTGACTGAAAGAAGTCTTTTCAGGTTCATGCCCGGAGTCACGTAGCACTTGGCAGCCATTTTAGCTACTTGGGGGCTCCATTTTAGGTGTCCCTACCACAATACCCTGTGACTTTACTGAACTCATTTATAAGTTCTAGAAGCTTTGTTGTAGATTTCTCAGGGCTTTCTATGTATATGATCATGTCATCTGCAAATAGTGAAAATTTTAGTTCTTCCTATCCAATTTAGATGCCTTTTATATATTTTTCTTGCCTCAGTTCTCAAGCAAGTACTTCCAACACACTGTTAAATAGGAACGGTGATAGTGGGAATCCTTGTCTTGTTCCCAATCTTAGAGAGAAAGCTTTTAGGATTTCACCATTGTATTTGATGTTAGCTGTGGGTTTTTTATATACACCCTTTATCATGATCAGAAAGTTTCCTTCTACTCTTATCTTTTGCAGTGCTTTTATCAGGAAAGGGTGCTGTATTTTGTTGAAAGCTTTTTCTGCAGCTATAGAGATGATCATGTGATTTTTTTCTTTGGATCTGTTTATGTGGTGTATTACATTGATTGATTTTCTTTGTTGAACCATCTTTGCATGCCTAGGATGAAACCCACTTGGTCATGGTGTATAATTCATTTGATGTCTTGTTGAATATGATTAGCAAGTATTTTGTTGAGGATTTTTTTTTTTAAGATTTTATTTATTTATTCATTTATCTCCCCCTTGCTGCTTGTGCTCGCTGGGTCAGCTAACCACGCCGTGTGGGCGGGCCCGCCCTCACCAGCAGGCCCTGGGATCCGAACCCGGGGCCTCCCGTATGGTAAACAGGAGCCCCACTGATTGAGCCACAGCCGTTTCCCTTGTTGAGGATTTTAGCATCTAGGTTCATTAAGATATTGGCCCATAATTTTCCTTTCTTGTGGCATCTTTGGCTCTGGTATTAGGGTAATGTTGGCATCATAGAATGAGTTAGGCAATGTTCCTTCTACTTCTATTTTTTAGAAGAATTTAAGCAGGATTGGTGTTAGTTCTTTCTGGAATTTTAGGTACAATTCACCAATGAAGCCATCTCTTCTTGGGCTTTTCTTAGTTGGGGGTTTTTTGATGACTGAGTCTATCTCTTTGCTTGTGATTTGTCTGTTGAGCTCATCAGTTTCTACTTTCATCAATGTAGGCTGCTTATAATTTTCTAGCAATTTGTCTGTTTCCTCTAAATTATCCTTGTAGGAAATTTTTCAAAGTATCCTCTTATGATACCCTTTATTTCCATAGGGTCAGTGGTGGTATCCTCTTCCCCATTTCTTATTTTGTGTATTTGCATCTTTTCTCTTTTTTCTTTGTTAGTCTAGCTCAAGGTATGTCAATTTTATTGATCTTCTCAAAGAACCAGCTTTTGGTTTTATTTTTTCTAGAGTTTTCTTGTTTTCTATTTCATTTAATTCTGCTCTATTTTCTTCTTTCTACTTCCAATTCCTCTAGGTGTGCAGTTAGGTCTCTGATTTTAGCCTTTTTTTTTTTTTTTTTTTTGGTATATGCTATTATGGCTATGAAATTCTCTCTCAGTACAGCTTTTGTTGCATCCCATAGGTTTTGATATGTTGTGTTGTCATTTTCATTTGTTTCAAGGTAGTTATAGATTTCTTTTGAGATTTCCTCCTTGACCCAGTGTTTGTCTAAGAATGTGTTGTTTAACTTCCATATTTTTTTGCCTAATATGGTTATCTGGCCCTGATTGATTTCCACCTTCATTCCATTGTGGTTAGAGAAATTATTTTGTATAATTTCAATTTTTCTGAATTCATTGAGAATTTTTCTGTGGCCTACCATGTGGTCTTTCTTGAAGAATGATCCATGTGCACTTGAGAGGAATGTAAATCCTGCTGAATTTTGGTGAAGTGTTCTATATATGTCTATTAGGTCCAGATTCTTTATGTATTATTCAAAGTCTTATTTTCTTTAATGATTCTCTGTTGAGATGTTCTGTCAAATGGTGATAATGGTATATTAAATTCCTCCACTATAATTGTAGAGGCATCTATTTCTACTCATAATTTTTTCCAGTATTTGCCTCATGCATTTTGAGGCACCCCAGTTAGGTGCATAAATGTTTATGATTGTTCTTTCTTCTTGAAAAATTACCGCTTTTACAAGTACATAGTGTCCATCTATGTCTCTTACAATTGTTTTGCATTTAAAGTCTATTTTGCCTGATATTAGTATAGGTACGCCCACCCTTTTTTGGTTATTGCTTGCTTGTAAGATTGTTTTCCAGCTATTCACTTTCAACCTCCTTGAATTCCTGTGTCTAAGGTGGGTTGCTTGTAGTTGACTAAGAAAGACAAAAAGAGAAATTAAAACAACATATGACATATATATACACAAAGAAAATATGGCTAATGTAAGTAATTCCTTGAGAATAATAACACTGAATGTTAATGGATTAAACTCACCAGTCAAGAGACACAGATTGGCAGAATGGATAAGGAAATATGACCCATCTATATGATGTCTACCAAAAAGGAAATTTAAAGACATGATTTCATCCTTTTTTTTTCCTTTCCAGTAAAGAAACAAATGCACAGACAGGTTCAGTAATTATTTGCATACCAAGGGTTAAAAAGGCAGAACAGTGCTAGATCCTCATCATCTTTCCTTGTTCTACTTATCTTAGAACATTATACATGTGTTTTTGCAGGTGGATACTATTTCCAGAGAAAAATTGACACATGGAGGAAAAAATTACTTTAAATTATGGTTAAATGACATTTAATACCACCATATATGGTTTCATACATCAAAATGTGTTAGGAATCTATGTTAAACATTTAGCTTTGTGAAATCAGAGATATTAAGTCATATATATTGGTAGATTTATATCAATTTGCTCCTGATTTTTGTGGACTGATTTAATAGTAAGAATAAATGAACTGCTCCTTATAATAACTTGGTTTCATTGAAAGTGAAATGTATCTGCAAGTCATCAGGTCTACAAAGCTACTTCCATCATAATTGATGAAAACAACACATTGTCTAAAAGAAATTTTCTGAAAATATTGTGTAAATTTAATTTCCCCAATACAGCAATCTTCCACATTCACCAGCGTCACAGAATTACCAGTTACTGGTCACTTTGTCTATCATAAAGTAAATTATCAGGCAATTAATGTATGTTTGGAATGATTTTTTAACACCATCAAGGGTAGTTGGAAATTTTAATTTTAAGTTTTCATTTTGTTTAGTGGAACATAAAAGATTATTTGTGGTCTTTCAGAGTGAAAACTATATGTATATATAAATGTAAACTTTGTCATTAGTATCCCAAACTGATTTATTTACTTACTGATGTAGGATATGAGATGAAAATTCTAAAAAGAACCACATAAACAAAATCAAGCAAATGTTGCCCTGGCAGTTGAAAGGATAAGATCATGAAAAGTACTCAAACAATACCTTGCCATAATGGAAAAGAAAGACTCCCCATTTTAGAGGAATTTCTATGAAAATATCCAGTAGTACTGAAATAAGAATGCCCTGAGCAACCAGAAACAATGAGGAAGTCTTACAGGAACAAAACAAGAAAACATAGGATACCAATAAACACAAGATACCATGGTGACATAGAATCTTTGTTCCTAAAGGGATATCATAGATAAATGGTATTACTTGTGGGAACCTGTATTTCACTGCATTCAAATATTCACTAATGTATACGTTTTACTGAGAATATTTAAAGATTCCATTTTCTCCATTCATCAGACCAGTTTAGCAGATGTGCACATTCTGCTTCTGACATCAATCCTCCCTCATTTAAGCACCCATGACTTTATTTTCTGTTTCCTGCTTACTGCCTAAAAGAAAGGCCCTTTAAAACCTCAGAAAAAAAAATCCATCCTTTTAGTGAAGAAAACATGATGAACTACTATATATAGTAGTTCAGAAATAATTACATGAATCAGTTTGGATACAATTAACTTATAAAGTTTGTAAAGGGCCCTCAAGTAATAAAAATCTTTAACACTCAGGTGAAAATAAAAAGATATATTAATAAATATTTTTTCTTAGTGAAAAATATGCTCCTCCATTTAAATTACAAATTGAGTAGGAAGTGGCAAAAATGGCAAAACAAGAAAAACAAAACAAATGACACAACTGTTAGAGCAAATCTATGAAGGAAGCTTACAGAATAGATTTGGGCAGAAAATGAATTAGATTCCCCATCCTAGGATATATATATATGAAGTTGACCATAAGTTAATGGAAGTGAGAAACATGTAATGAGCAGAAAATGGAAAGATGATTCAGAAATTTTAAAAAAACAAAACAAGGAAGAAACTTGGTTCTTAAATACACTCTCCCTCAAGCCCTCTGGTATTTATACATGCTGCTTTAAAAAAAAAATTATTGAAGTATATCATTCATACATGAACATACATGAAGTGTAAGTGTTCAGTGAACACCATGAACTTTCAAAACAAACATGCATAACATCATACAGGGCTCCCACACATCATCCCCCAAACACTCTGCATTTTTGTGAAACATTTGTTAAAAAATCATGGTTGGTGGCAAGGCTCCAGGATGTGTAAGTTCATTGAAGGTGGTGGGCCACACTGTGGGAGATGTTTGTGTGGGATGTGATGGGAGGTGTGGGAAGTGGGCAACATGGGAATCCCAGTGGGTTCCGTGTAATATTTTGGGTAATCTAAGCACCTCTTAAAATATATGTATATATATATATATATAAACAAAATTTTTGTAAGCAAATACACATATATGCATATATATTTATATATCATTTTGAAAATGTTTGTATGTATTGTGAGAATTTTGATTTTTACCCATAATAAAAAAAAAATCATGAAAGAGCATCATCAAAGTATTACTATGAACTATAGTCCATAGCCTCCTTCCCTATACATTTTTTAAAAGGGATTTAATTATTTATTTATTTACTTTTATCCATTTTTACCCTCCACACCCAATTTTGCTGTTTCTGTGTCCATTCACTGGGCAACTCTCTGTGTCCATTTCCTGCCCTCTCTTATGCTTCTCCTCCTGTCTTCACAGGGATTTGATCCTCAGAATCTCTGTTGTGGGAGAGAAGCATCCTACCACCTGTGCCACCTTAGTTCCTGTTTTTATGGTGCATCTCATCTTGGCTCTCCCATGTGTCACTCTCTGGTTATGTCATCATCTTGCTGCATGGCTCATGGGCCCTGACAGTGCACCTGCACATGGGGCCTGGCAGCACACCTGTGCATGGGGTCTGGTGGTGTACCCACACATGGGACCTGGTGGCCCACACACCTTCTATATTTTCCTTTTTTAAAAATTTTACTGGGAGGTCCTGGGGATCAAACCCAAGTCACTCCACAAGGGAGATGGATGCCCAACAAACTGGGCCACATCCATCCCCCTGCCATATCTCTTAAGGTGGACCAAAGATAGCCAAAGTTACAGTCTTTTCCCATACAGGATGGTAATATAATAAATCAGGCTTAGTTTATCACCAGCATTCCAAAAACCAGACCTAGGAGAAAAACTGGTTCTGGGGACACATGCATGGTTTCTAATGTAGCTAATGTTTAGCTTACCCTGATTATCACAAAATCAGGTCAGAGAGAATATTCATACACATGCTGCTTTTTTATTAATCCATCCTGTGCCAACATTCTAAGTCAATGTATTCATATCCTCCTGCTTTCCCTGGGGAAAGTCCATTCCTCCTTCAGGTCTCATAAAAGTGGAGCCATTATTGGTGATGATATTTTTAACATAACCAATAGAGCAGGGGAAAAAAAGTACTACAGAAATTATTTCATGAAAAGATCATTTTTAGAATAAATGAAAATAAACTTGCATAAACATCTTTGTTAGATTTTTTAACATGAGTGAAGATAAAATGAAGTAATGAAAGAATTGGTAATATAATATTAGAATTAGTTATAGCAATATAAAGAATCACTCAATTCTGATCAGCTTAGAGAAATCTAAGAAACAGCTTATAGAAATACAAACAAATGATGAGAGCTTAGCTTTGGTGTTAATGGGATGCACTAGAAATGAAGAATTCCAGCCTTTGGGAAGAAACATGCTACTTTCTCTCTTATGTGACCCTCCTTCCACTGTGAGCTGACTTGCTTATTCCCATTTCCTCCCCCTGAAGAAAGTCCTTTCCCTCCTAGGTCAGAAACAGCTATGTTTTCATTGAGGGAGATGTTGAAAGTAATCCATAATAAGAAAAAAGTAGCTATATAAATTAATTCCTTAAATTGTGCATACAAATTGTAAACTTCCATTTAGTTCTTACAGTGTTCTCTTCATTTGCTTCTATGAATTGAATGATCTTGAAATAAGTAAAGTTGATATTAAAATAGAAATATATATTAGCTATTATTTGAGCTATAGAAACAATGATTCTTACATCTAAAATACATTCTGAGGAAGAAAAATATGGCCCAATAATCAAAAATATAATGAGAAAAACAAGAATAAAATAACAGGAGAGAGGGGCAAGATGGCATCGGTTTAGGAGGGCACTCAAACAACTCACTCTCAGAGGACAGCTGATTGGGGACAGGGTCCTGCCTGAGTGATATGTGCTGGGGTGCATGGAGTGAGAACCTTGGGGACATCAATCTGGAAGGAGCCGGATGGTGAGGTGGATTGCTCAGGAAAGAATAATGAGTTTTTCCCCTGGCTGTGGTAGTCGACACAGATGGCTGAGCCCCACCCCCAGGAAAAAAGGCTGGGATGAGCTGCAACTCCCATCAGCAACCCGGTGAGAGGGAACGTTCTCTGAGAGTGGGAGGCTTCTGGTGAAGGGTCAAGAGAAGTTTCCTTTCTGTGGATTTGGCTGCCTGGAACCCATTGCAGCTTTGGGGAGCAAAATAGCTGGCTTGAAGTGGCACCAGGCTGAGGGGAATGATGAATCTGCTGATGAAGGTTGATTTACCTAGCTGCCCAGGGATACATCCCAACTCTCACCTGCAACCCGGTGAAAGGGAGAATTCTCTGACAGTGGGAGGGTTCGGACAGAAGGTGGAGAGGGGTTTCCTTTCTGTGGGTTTGGTTGTCTGGATCCCCTCACATATTTGGGGAGCAAATAAGCCAGCTTGAAGCAGCACCAGGCTGAGGGGAGAGGTGAATCTGCTAAGGAAGCCTGATTTACCTGACAGCCTGCTGATACTGAGGCTTGTATCTGGAGGAGGCAGAGTCAGCCAATTTTATTGATCTGCACAGACAAGCATCAGAGCTTCAGCTCTCCTGGGGAGGCCAGGAAGTGGGAAGTGCTAGATTAGTTTCCATGAGCCAATTTAGGGTCCCCTCAGTGAAGGGGGTGGTCTAGAAGAGGACTTCTTTTGGGTCCCTTATTTCTCCAAAAAAAAAAAAAAAAAAAAAGACAGTCACTTAAAAAAAAATTTTTTTAAGCTTAGTTTAATTCCTAAAATCTGCCTTAAAACCTGCAGATAGAACCTTGCAGAGCAATTGATTGATGAGCACAAGCAGGCTGAGAGGCTCCACGGGCAATCTCTCAAGAAGAGAGAAACATTTATGCACCTAATTGGGGTGCCTCAAAATACATGAGGCAAACTCTGGAAAAACTAACTGGAGAAATAAATGCCTCTACAATTATAGTGGGGGACATTAATACACCATTATCATCATTAGACAGAACGTCTAGACAGAGAATCAATAAAGAAACAAAGACTCTGAATAATACATTAGAGGACCTGGACCTAATAGACATATACAGAACACTACATAAATACATTAGGATTTACATTCTTCTTGAGTGCACACGGATCATACTCCAAGATAGACCACGTGCTAGGCCAAAGAACAACTCTCAATGAAATCAGAAAGATGGAGATTATACAAAACAATTTCTCTGACCACAATGGAATGAAATTGGAAATCACTAAGGGCCAGAGAACCAGAGTAGGCACAAAGATATGGAAGTTAAACAACACACTCTTAGACAAACAGTGGGTCAAGGAGGAAATGTCAAAAGAAATCAGTAACTACCTTGAAACGAATGAAAATGACAACACAACATATCAAAACCTATAGGATGCAGCCAAAGCTGTCCTGAGAGGGAAGTTCATAGCCATAAATAATTATATTAAAAAAGAAGAAAGAGCTAAAATTGAAGACCTTACTGCATACCTGGAGGGATTGGAAAAACAACAGCAAACTAAACCTAAATGAAGTAGAAGGAAGGAAATAACAAAGATTAGAGCAGAACTAAATGAAATAGAGAATAAGAAAGTGCTAGAAAAAATAAACAAAACCAAAAGCTGTTCTTCGAGAAGATGAATAAAATTGACAAACCCTTAGCCAGACTAACAAAGAAAAAGAGAACAGATGCAAATACACAAAATAAGGAATGAGCAAGGGGATATCACTACTGACCCCACAAAATAAAGAGTATCATAAGAGGATAGTTTGAAAAATTATATGCCAACAAGAATGATAATTTAGAGGAAATGGACAAATTTCTAGAAACTCACAAGCAGCCTACATTGATGAAAGAAGAAATTGATGAACTCAACAATTCAATTACAAGTAAAGAGATAGACTCAGTCATCAAAAACCTCCCAACTAAGACAAGCCCAGGACCAGATGGCTTCACAGCTAAATTCTACCAAACATTCTGGAAAGAGCTAACACCAATCCTGCTTTATCTCTTCCAAAAAATACAGGTAGAAGAAATATTGCCTAACTCATTCTATGATGCCAAAATTACCCTAACACCAAAGCCAAAGAAAGATATACCACAAGAAAGGAAAATTACAGACCAATTTCTCTAATGAACCTTGATGCTAAAATCCTCAACCAAATACTTGCTAATCGCATTCAACAACATATCAAAAGGATTATACATCATAACGAAGTGGGTTTCATCCTGGGTATGCAAGGATGGTTCAATATAAGAAAATCAATCAATGTAATACACCACATAAACAGATTGAAAGAAAAAAATCACATGATCATCTCTATAGATGCAGAAAAAGCATTCAACAAAATATAGCATCGTTTCCTGATAAAAACACTGCAAAAGATAGAAATGGAAGGAAACTTTCTGAATATGATAAAGGGTATATATGAAACCCAAAGCTAACAGCATCTTCAATGGTGAATTCCTAAAAGCCTTCCCTCTGAGATCAGAAACAAGACAAGGATGCCCACTATCACCACTCCTATTTAACACTGTCTTACAAGTACTTGCTTGAGCATTGAGGAAAGAAAAAGATGTAAAAGGCATCCAAATTGGAAAAGAGGTAAATATTTCATTATTTGCAGATGACATGATCCTAAAAATAGAAAACCCTGAGAAATCTACAACAAAGCTTCTAGAACTTATCAAGTCGTTCAGTAATGTCGCAGCCTATAAGATCAATGTTCAAAAATCAGTAGCATTTTTGTACACCAATAAGGAGCAATCTGAGGAGGAAATCAAGAAAAAAATACCCTTTACAATAGCAACTGAAAAAATCAAATACCTAGGAATAAATTTAACTAAAGATGCAAAGGACTTATATACAGAAAACTACACAAACTGTTAAAGGAAATCAAAGAAGACTTAAATAAATGGAAGAATATTCCCTATTCATAGATAAGAAGACTAAACCTCACCAAGATGTCTATCCTACCCAAATTAATCTACAGATTTAATGCAATCCCAATAAAAATCAACACTGTATTTTTTAAGGAACTGGAAAAACTAACTACAAAATATATTTGGAAAGGTAAAAGGTCCCTAATCGCCAAAGACATATTGAAAAAGAAAAACGAAGTTGGAGGTATCACACTGCCTGATTTCTCCAGAAATCTGTGTGAAGTTTGTAATCTGAGTCACGTGTGTCTATTTTCTATCCACAGAAAAGGAAACTTCACCAGAAATAGAATGTTTAGCTTAATACTGTATCCATTTATGCTGCTCCAATGTCTTTGGGTACTTACCCTTGTGGCAAAGAATCCTGAGGGTAGCTCATTTCAAATATATATATATATAATGTTTTTGTTGTGGTTGTTTAGATGAAGAATTTTTCTTTCTAGCTTTGATATTTTAAAAAAATATCAAACACAGTGAATCTTTCCCTTCAGCAGACTCGATAGTAGCTGACTCCTTGTAATGTCACCTGCCATCATCAATATAATAACCTTGGTATTTGATAAATGTAGCCTTCTATGTAATGAACAGCAATCCAATATTTCCTGAACCTTTGTCTGTTTGAAGTGTTATTTTGGGTAAACTTGGGAAAAGATCATTCATTCATCTATTCAAAAATATTCACTTTTTGCCAGATTCTGGGAAAAGGCATGGGTAATACAAGAGTGGTGAAGGCAGGTGCAGTCTGACAAACTGACAGGGAGGTGAGGAGTGATAATTAAATGTTCTGTATGCTTCTTGTAGCCACTAGAACAGAGAACAATGTGGGGACAAAGAAAAAAATGGATGGCTTCCTTGCAGCTAGAAGGTGCTCTGCAGCCTCTGGCATTCAAGGGCAGGGCTCTTGATCATCTTTGGAATTTTTGGTGGCCAGCAGAGAACCCATCAGAGTAGGTCCTTGGCATTATCAACAAAACAGTGCAAAGGGAGATACAAAATCAGGGCAGAGATGAGTTATAACAGTGTCATACTGAGCCTAATTCCACTCACTGTGGGAATGGCCTTGGGCACTTCTAGAGGGAACCACAAGGGATCACCAGGTGAAGACACATTGGACTCTGGCACTAGAGTCACTGTTCTGCACATTTGATTTAGAAACTTTTTCTATGGCCAAGCACCATGACTAACAGAGGCAGACTTCACAGACATACAGTGACAGATGCTGGCAGGTCTGGGATTATTTGGGCTTTATAGCCATTCATTCTTTTAGATGAGGTATGTAAAAATCAGAGGTAATACTTGAAATGCAATTGAGAGAAAAAATGTAAAGTAATGATTTGTGTCTGAATAAGAGTGATTTGGGGGGGCGATATTTAGTGTTTAATTTCCAGCAAACTTGCTTAATCAGTCCCTGTGTTAAGTCACATTTATTCCTAGTATTACAAAATAAAATTGAATTCTTGATAGAATATCAATACGCCTTCAATAGTATTATCCGTAGTTTAATAAGTTTATTTTTAAAGAAACTAGAGTGTGACATTCATCTTTTAATTTTATACAAGAAAACTTGAATGTATTCTCTTAAGTAAATACACATCTTCTATAAATAGCCCTCTATGGTCCATTTCAGCTGCATGTTATACAAATGCATATCTTATATCAATCACACTTTAATTTCTAGCCAACACCATACAAACATAGGAATTAGAGATTGTATAGATTGGGGGGGGGGGGAAATCACAGGATCCCTAAACATCAGAGATGAAAGGGATCTGGGGCATCATTTCTTCCCTTCTCCACTGCAAATGAAGGATAGGGCCTGGGCTTGGGCATGACTGACCTAAGATGGACACACATGGGTGACATTGTTGAAGTGACTCTCCAAGGTTGAGTTACAATGAAAAAGAAAGCAATATGGAGAACAGCAAGGCACCTAGTTCAAGCAAAAGCAGAAAGAATAAGGCTTCTAATTCAAACTATGAAAGGTTTTGTTAAAATAGTTAGAGGGACTGAAGAGGAATTTTCATTTAAAAGTAGTTTATTTTGATTAAGACCACATGTCTACTTTCCATCCTACTATTAAACATGTATTTACTATCTTTACTGTAAACTAAATAGCTACTGTAAGGCTCCATTTTAGAAGATAAAATCCACCACATCCTAAAAGATTATTAAGTATTTTGCTGATTGTTAAACACTGACTCTCTGAGTTCATTGAAAAGTTATGGGTGAAATGATATAATCTTCAGGATATATCATTTTTTTTTTGAGGATATATCATTTTGAAAGAATCCATTACCCATAGATTAAGGTATCAATAGACCCTCTATCATCTCTTTCACAGGCCATTTCTGAACACTGTCTGGACCTTCATCTTACCTTGTGGCCTCTCTGAATGCTCACCTTTCAGGATTTTCAATATTTTCTGGCTCTAGATGCATTTATCTCTTTTTCAGTTGGGCCCCTACCTTCTTATTTGAGCCTTATCTCAGGCTGCTTTACCAAATCCCCCATCCAGGTCTCAGATGATCTTTCCCTAAGAACCTTGTCAGCATCCCTAAAGGAAAAATTCTATCTCTCTGTCTCTCCAAGCTCCACATCCCACCTCCCCAGCTCTGTTCCCAAATGATTGGATCTTGGCATAACATGGATTGCCTAAGTGAATTAGCAGAGGAGAATTCCTGTGAATCAGTCCTTATTTTCCATTTTCCTGCAGGACAGACATAACAAACCACAACCCAGAAGATGGCTGATTGCTTCAGGGAAACCACAGTTAGTGGATGAAGACACTTAGAACTTGACAACAAGGTCCCAATCTCAAGCAGAATCAAACCATTTTTAGAGAGAATTAAGAAGAAAGCATTTTCAAGTAATTGAGCTGATTTTCCTATGAAGGGCTCCACCCCAAAACACCCCTTTTCTTTCCCTTAAACCAGATAGGAAAAACCCCTTCCATCATTTAGGTAGGCATTCTATCACCAAGCAAATGAGAAAAACAAAATGGATTCCTCATGGCACTAAGTAATGGAATGCTAAGGGCAAGAGAAATTCAGGTGTCAATCTGCACAGTTCTGGCAGAGTATTTCTACTCTTGTGGTCATATATAGGAAAAATACTGAGTAGGGAATTGAGAATGTTTCAGAACTGGTTTGTAACCCTGATTCCACTGGTGTGTCAGCTTGGGGAGCAGAGTCAGATAGCATGGGTGGAAAAAGAATAATGCAGAAAAAGGACAGTGCAATAAGAGGACAGCCAGGGCCCAACCAGAATATGCTATTGCCTGGACTTCTCCCGACCAAAAGTTACATTCATTCCCAAGGGATGAAGAATAAAAAGACCATACTTCAGTTGTCTTTCAACAGGACCTCTAATGAATTCCTCATCACCAGGTACAGGTTAGGGATAGACTTTGTTTTGGAAAGAAGGAACTTGCCAAGTGAGAGCCAATAGGAGAAAAGGCTGGAGTCCTCCCTTTTCCCCTATTCCCTTTGGAGATGGTGCTGGGGCAGGAAGCTCTGCAACCACAGTTTTGGTTTATGTCCACCAGGAGAGAACTACTCTCTCATGCTTGCCTTTCTTGTTGGGCAGGTGCCAGTAGTCTTACCAGTAAAAGCCAAACTGTTTGGATGTCATGCAGTAGAGATTTTGGTGCAGCTGTTATGGGAGGTGCCTGGGAACAGGGCTCCACAGAACCTGGAAATCTTAGATCCCAAGTAAGGGGTGCTGTGGAAGATCCTTTAGTAATCTGAAATTAAAGCTCATTTAAGATCATCACTGGTTCATGAGAAATTGTCAGAAATAGTGATTATGTCCATTGAAAATGAGAGAAGCAAAATAGAACAATTTTAAAATATTTTGATACATTTATTTTAACTAAATTTGGGAAATTAATATTAGATATTGATTTGTTATAAATAAAATTTAAAATAATGTTTTATGGCATGGAATTTTCATTTTGCCAATATTTTTCAACGACTTTAATGTTGGAGGAAAATTTAACCACTAAAAATTAATAAAAGCATGTAAATAGGGACACCCATTTCCATTTTCCCTCAGGCTTCAATATGGCTTATCTAGACACTGGCCTGTCCCCACCTTATTTGAATGGGTAATAGTTGTATAGTCATTCCACAGTTGTATATGTTTTTCCACTCTCTATGAATCTGTATTGGAATTTCTCACCAGAAACCATCATGACTTGGTAAAACATTCTAAAGCATGTCATGACTTTGAGCTGTCAAGCTCCTCAAAGAAACGTTCACAGCCTAAAGTTTGCTAAAATAGTACACAAGAAAGGAGAGAATAAACCACATGGGAACAATGTAGAAAATGAAAGGTCTGTGCTGGCTGTTTTAGAAATATCATCTCAGAGAAGCTGCAGCAAAACCCCTTCCTCAGCATCAGGGCCACCAACAGGAAGCTTTTTTTCCCTGTGGTTGCAGCTCTGCATGGTCCCAGAGGCTCAGGCTCCTCCCTCTTGTGTCCTGTGGGTGAAGCTCTGGTTCTCCCTGGGGAGCAGGGCTGAGTTGGCACAGTCCACAGCCCAAACACAGGCAATTCTCCACATCAGATGCTCTTTTGTGTCAAAAGGACAGTTCTGTCACCCCCTAATGGCCATCAGGTGGCAACATAGGAAGCTTGGTGCTCATTGTATTTTTCCTAACACATAAATTTTTATTTCAATATTCCTACTATAAGTTACTTTTAAATATTTGTATTAACTATTCCTATTGTTTGTTTAATAGTAGTATTTATGAGAGAAAATAATCCACAATAATATATATCAAATAAATTATATCATATATATTTATATTAAAATATTAGTGCATGTGTGTACAATTATTTATTATACATTGTTCTTATTAGGGCTTTTTATGTTGTTCTGATTTATCTATTTCCTGTGTCCACTCTCTAAAAATCTGGATATTGTAGGATAGGGACAAGATTCAGGGATATATCAGGAATATATTTCACATCATGTTTGAACATATTCATGTTTGACATAAAAAAGCTCATGGCTAGACATATGACAAGGGAGTAACTATGGACAGTGTACAAAGTAAAAGCCATCATTTTCCCAAAATAAGATCATGCCACAGTTGTGCCTTGCTCAGATCATAATCTTTAACTGATATGCAAAACTTTACTTCTATAAATTTAAATATGGTCATCTGTTTTTCTGTTATAAAAGGATGCCTACATTTTGTGTGTGAATTGAAAAACCAGATGGGACAGTTTTATTACAGGCCTCTTTATAAAAAATAGAAAAGGCCTCCATTTATTTATTCATTTTTAATAATACCAGTCAGAGTGGGGTCATTCAAAAGATGTTTCAGTACACTGAAATAAAATGTAAAATATTTTAAAGATCTTTACTGGTTCATGCAAAACTGTCAAAATGGCAACACTCTCATTTGAAAATGAGATAAATTTAGAAATATATTTTAAATGTTTAATAGTTTGCTTCTCTTAAAGCCAGGAAAATAATGTTATACAGTAATAAATTCTGATTTTGATATAAATAAATAACTGAAAGTTAGAGCAGTGCTTTGAGTTTTAATACAACTTCCTTTATTTTTCTATATTTTCAACTACTTTAATGAAATGAAATATTAATGAATAATAAAGGCAGTTATATAGAGCACCCATTTTCTCTTCTGCATGAGACTTAGATATGACTTGACTGGGGACTGGCCTGACTCAAACCAATGTAACTGAATGGTCCAAATATTTTCTATATTCATTTCATGATTATGTATGTGTTTCCCCTTTTCCTAAACATGTACTGGGATGTCTCCCAAAAGCCAATCTTGAATCTGTCAAAAATACCGTGGCATGCTCTGCTTTAGACCTGCAAAACTTTCATGGGTTTTTGAATGGACACTTTCGTAAACTTACACTTCTGATACTTTCGTAAAGGAAGTCTTATTGAAACATTAAATGAGAAAGTCAAGAATAAAACACATGAGAACATTCCAGAAAAGGAAATGTTCTTGGCTCCCTATTTAAGCATAGCTCCCTCCTCAGCATCAGGGCAACCAACAAGAACCATTTAACTAATTGTTGACTCAGCTCCAAATTGTCCCGAAGCCTGGGCCATCTAAAAGATCTTGCCCTCACTGCAGGATGGCAATGAAATCTACACAGCTGAACACTTAGGCCTTTTCCTCTCTGTGTGAGGCAAAAGTGGGTCAGAAAAGGTGGGTCCAGGGACCCTTCCCCACTGTTTGTGCACAGGCAAGGTTTGGTGCTCATTGTTTAGTGGGGATCATGTGCCTCCAAGTGCTTTTCTCCCTGAATTATTTGAAACTCAGTGGTTTTAATGCCTTAATTTTAGAATAAATGGCATTCACTATTCCATGTTTTGATTGATGATAAGAAACAAAATACAAGATGAACATGCAAAAGACAATGAATTTCCTGTATACCAACAATGAAAAATTATAATTGTAATTTTAAAAAAGTTAAATGATATCATTTTCAATAGCACCCAAAGTAGGCAATCCTTAGGTGAAAACTGAATAAAATATGTGCAAATATGTATTCAATGAACTATGAAGCACAGCTGAATGAAACAAAGAAAATTTAAATAATTGGAGAGATATTCCTTATTCATGATTGGAAGACTCACATTTCTGCTAACTGATCTACAGATTAAATGCAATCTCAACATAAATTCCAACAAGCAAATTTGTCTATATGGAATAGCTCTTTCTAAACCCAGAATAGTCTATACAACACTGGAGATTAGCAAAGTTGAAGAACTCACATTTCCTGGTTTGAAGAATTGTTGTAAAGCTATAGTAATAAATTTAGCATGATATTGGCAAAAAAACAAAACAAAACAAAACAAAAAAACAGACACTTGAAAATGGAACACAGTAGAGTAGACATATGCAAATGCATTCAACTGGTCTTTGTCAAAGGGCCAGTTCAATGGTGAAAGGACAATCTTTTCAGCAAATGATGATAAGTCAGGAGGATGACCGTGTAGAAATAAAATGAATATAGAAACAAACTAAAGATTACCCCAAAATTCACTCAAAATGGTTCATAAACTTATGTGAAGAACAAAATTATAAAAATTGTTGGAGAAAACATAGGAGAAGCACTCTGAGACCTTGACAAAGAACAACACCTAAAGCATGACCCATGAAAATAATTGAAACTTGGACTTTATCAACATTAAAAGTTTCTATGCTCTGAATGATACTGTTAAGAAAATGAAAAGACAAGCCACAAAATGGGATACAATATTTGCCAAACACCTATATGAAATTGGAATTGTCGTGGTTACAGTTGTAGATATTCTCTGTTTTGGGGTGATGGGCATTGTCCATCATCATCCTTTTGTTAGTTGTCCTGGGCAAGTCCGATGAACTGGAGAGTAGGTGTTGGCTGCAACTCTACTGAGATTCAGGGTTCAATCAGCATATGAACAGCTGGAATATTTAAGTCTCTGGGACATATATTTAACAAGCATAGTACTAACTATAGGTTCAAAAAACGAGGCAGAAGAACAATGTGTAGGAAAATTATAAATGAGTCTAACTCTAATACATTGGGGAGATAGAATATCCTATATTACAAGGTAAAGCCCACTGACAGGGTGCCAATTTCCTGAGATTGCCTGCCCTGCCTATAGTGTCTAGACATCTCTAGAGCCCTCAGGAGTACTCCTGATTGAGGCACTGTTTACTGAGGCAGTCAGTGAGATCCTCCTGAGATGTGCATAAGCAAAACTTCTGGAATGACCTCCTGACTCACTTTGAAATCTCGTAGCGATAAAAAGTCACTTGTATTTAGTATTTCCCCCTTTTGGTCTAGGTCTTTTTCCAAATGCATTGTTAGTTGGTGCTTGGCAACTTTTTGCATACTTCTTTTCCATATTTATATTTTCTTTGGTGATGTGTTCTTGTTGAGATATTTACTTAAAGTTTGTTATCATTCTTGTTAAGTTGTATGGGCATTTTGCATATTTTAGACACAATTCCAATTTCATCTATGTCTTTTGATTGAGGAGTTTAATCTATTAGCATTCAATAATAGTACTGTAAAGGCAACTGGATATCCATATATAAAATAATGAAAGAGGACCCCTACCTCACACCTTATACACAAATTAATTCAAAATGGTTCAAAGACCTAAATATAAGAGCCAGGACCATAAAACTCCTAGAAGAAAATGTGGGGAAGCATCTTAAAGATCTTGTGGTAGTCAATTCTTTCTGAGTCTTTACATCTAAAGTACAAGCAACAAAAATAAAATCTATAAATGGGATCTCCTCAAAATTAAAAACATCTATGCTTTAAAGGACCTTGTCAAAAAAAAAAAATGCAGCCTATGGAACAGAAGAATATATTTGGAAAGCACATATCTGAAAAGAGTTTAATATCCATCAAAGGATGAAAGGATAAACAAAATGTGGTATATACATGCAATGGAATATTATTCAGCTGTA
>JAKSZT010053772.1:136164-179914 GCA_026826555.1 Tolypeutes matacus | reverse complement strand
CATCCCAGAGGTAACTCTTACGCACACCTCAGTAGGAGCTCATAGAACATCTAAGTGCCTATCACCCCACTCAGTGGGGTTCCTGAGAGCTCCGGAGACACCCTGGTCCTATATAAGGGGGGATAGCCCCAGAGACTGATGCCTTATCAGTGGGTTCTATTTTGGAATCTGTGCTCTTGAGAGTGACAGAATTAGACTCAAATAAGTCCTCCCTGCACATGGTTCAACAGTCCATTTTATTCAAACTTACATGTGATGCTGGAGTTTCTTAGGTATACTTCCAGAGACTGGAGCCTCCCGCCTACCTATGAGCCAGGTGTGCATGAAATATAGGTGGATCTGCAACTCCTACCCTACAGCTCAATGGACTCATCCAAGGCACCTGGTGAGGAGACAACGATGGGAAATGGCCATCCCAGGGAATGGAGAGGGCCTGCATCTGCAGGCAGGATCATCCCACCCACCATATCCATGGGATATAAGCCCTCTCTCACTTGGAGTTGGAGTGGACATCACCATCCCAGTCGCCTCTGGATTGGGGGAAGAACTATGGACTAGAGTGGACTTGATGGTATTCTCTTGCTCACATATGGTGATTCTTGCAATGCAAGAAATTATAACAATGAGGTGGAGCCAGAGGCCACTGGACAGTTTTTGGGTAGGGAGGGGATGAGCAGTTGAAATACAGGGGCTTCTTTGGGAGTTGGAGGTTGTCCTGAGTACTGTTGTGGCAATGGATGTAGGCAATTTTAAATCAGCACACACCACTCAGAACTGAGTGGGAGAGAGTGTGGTCTACAGTGTGAACTGTGGTCTATGGTTGGTGGCAAGGCTCCAGGATGTGTAAGTTCATTGAGGTTGGTGGGCCACACTTTGGGAGATGTTTGTGTGGGATGTGGTGGGAGGTGTGGGAGGTGGGCAACATGGGAATCCCAGTGGGTTCCGTGTAATATTTTAGGTAATCTAAGCACCTCTTAAAATATATGTATATATATATATAAAAATAACATTTTTGTAAGCAAATACACATATATGCATATATATTTATATATCATTTTGCAAATGTTTGTATGTATTGTGAGAATTTTGATTTTTACCCAGAAGAAAAAAAAAAAGAAAAAAAAAAAAAGAAGCAATACATTTCCTTTGTCTTTTGATTGTACAAAAGAAGTAGCCCATTATGAACAAATGTATCAGAATATAAAATATGTACATTAGAATAACAGTATAACAATAGAAGAAATATTTATTGACATTATTGGACAAAAAGGACATTAAGTTTAGCTTAAGGAATTGCTAGTGAATTTGAAAAAAATATTGACATAAAAAAGCTTATCGCTAGACATATGACAAGGGAGTAACTATGGACAGTGTACAAAATAAAAGCCAACATTTTCTCCAAATAAAATCATGCCACATTTGTGCCTTGCTCAGATCATAATCTTTGACCGATATGCAAATCTTTACTTCTATAAATTTAAATATGATCATCTGTTTTTCTCTTTTAAAAGGATGCCTACATTTTGTGTGTGAACTGAAAACCAGATGGGACAGTTTTATTACAGCCTCTTTATAAAAGATAGAAAAGGCCTCCATTTATTTATTCATTTTTAATAATACCAGTAAGAGTGGGGTCATTCAAAAGATGTTTCAGTAAGCTGAAATAAATTTTAAAATATTTTTAAGATCTTTACTGGCTCATGCAAAACTGTCAAAATGGCAACACTCTCATTTGAAAATGAGATAAATTTAGAAATATATTTTAAATGTTTAATAGTTTGCTTCTCTTAAAGCCAGGAAAGTAGTGTTATACAGTAATAAATTCTGATTTTGATATAAATAAATAATGGAAAGTTAGAACAATGTTTTGAGTTTTAATACAACTTCCTTCATTTTTCTATATTTTAACTACTTTAATGAAATGAAATATTAATGAATAATAAAGGCAGTTATATAGAGCACCCATTTTCTCTTCTGCATGAGACTTAGATATGACTTGACTGGGGACTGGCCTAACTCAAACCAATGTAACTGAATGGTCCAAATATTTTCTATATTCATTTTCCTAAATCTGTACTGGGATGTCTCCCAAAAGCCAGTCCTGAATCTATCAGAATTACTGTGGCATGCTCTGCTTTAGACCTGCAAAACTCCCATGGGTTTTTGAACTGACACTTTTGTAAACTTATACTTCTTCTGATACTTTCATAAAGGAAGTCTTCCTGAAGCATTAAATGAGAAAGTAAAGAATAAAACACGTGAAAACATTCCAGAAAAGGAATTTTTCTTGGCTCCCTATTTAAAAAAAATGTCCAGGAGAGGCCACAGCATAGCTCCCTCCTCAGCATCAGGGCAACCAACAAGCACCATTTAACTAATTGTTGGCTCAGCTCCAAATTGTCCCGAAGCCTGGGCCACCTTCCCTGTTCTGTCCTTCCAGGAAAATGATCTTCTCCTCACTGCAGGATGGCAATGAAATCTACATGGCTGAACACTTAGGCCTTTCCCTCTCTGTATGAGGCAAAAGTGGGTCAAAAAAGTTGGGTCCAGGGACCCCTCCCTACTGTTTGTGCACAGACAAGGTTTGGTGCTCATTGTTTAGTGGAGATCATGTGCCTCCAAGTGCTTTTCTCTCTGAATTATTTGAAATTCAGTGGTTTTAATGCCTTAATTTTAGAATAAATGGAGCTCACTATCCCATGTTTTGATTGATGATAAGAAACAAAATACAAGATGAACATGCAAAATACAATGAATTTCCTGTATACCAACAATGAAAAATTGTAATTGTAATTTTAAAAAAGTTAAATGATATCATTTTCAATAGCACCCAAAATAGGCAATCCTTAGGTGAAAAGTGAATAAAATATGTGCAAATATATATTCAATGAACTATGAAAGAGAGCTGAATGAAACAAAGAAAATTTAAATAATTGGAGAGATACTCCTTATTCATGATTGGAAGGCTCACTTTTGTTAAGGTGTCCATTTCTGCTAACTGATCTACAGATTGAATGCAATCTCAATATGAATTCCAACAAGCAAATTTGTCCATATGGAATAGCTCTTTCTAAACCTAGAATAGTCTATACAACACTGGATATGAACAAAGTTGAAGAACTCACATTTCCTGGTTTGAAGAATTGTTGTAAAGCTACAGTAATAAATTTAGTATGATATTGGCAAAAAAAAAAAAAAAAATACAGACACTTAGAAAATGGAACACAATAGAGTTAGACATATGCAAATGCATTCAACTGGTCTTTGTCAAAGGGCCAGTTCAATGGTGAAAGGACAATCTTTTCAGCAAATGATTATAAACCAGGAGGATGACCATGTAGAAATAAAATGAATATAGAAACAAACTAAAGATTACCCAAAAATTCACTCAAAATGGTTCATAAACTTATGTGAAGTAAAAAAAATTATAAAAATTATTGGAGAAAACATAGGAGAAGCACTATGAGACCTTGAAGAACAACACCGAAAGCATGACCCATGAAAATAATTGAAACTTGGACTTTAGCAACATTAAAATTTTCTACACTCTGAATGATACTGTTAAGAAAATGAAAAGACAAGCCACAAAATGGGATACAATATTTTCCAAACACATATATGAAATTAGAATTGTCTTGCTTACAGTTGTAGATATTCTTTGTTTTGGGGGAATGGGCATTGTCCATCATCTTCTTTTTGTTAGTCGTTCTGGGTGAGTCCAATGAACTGGAGAGTAGGTGTTAGCTGCAACTCTACTGAGATTCAGGGCTCAACCAGCATATGAACAGCTGGGAGATTTTAGTCTCTGGGACATATATTTAACAAGCATAGTACTAATTATAGGTTCAAAAAATAAGGCAGAAGAACAATGTGTAGGAAAATTATAAATGAGTCTAACTCTAATACATTGGGGAGATAGGATATCCTATATTACAATGTAAGGCCCACTGACAGGGTGCCAATTTCCTGAGATTGCCTGCTCTGTCTATAGTGTCTAGACATCTCTAGAGCCCTCAGGAGTACTCCTGATTGAAGCACTGTTTACTGAGGCAGTCAGTGAGATCCTCCTAAGATGTGCATAAGCATAACTTCTGGAATAACCTCCTGACTCACTTTGAAATCTCATAGCCATAAAAAGTCACTTGTATTTAGTATTTCCCCCTTTTGGACTAGGTCTTTTTCCAAATGCATTGATAGTTGGTACTTGGCAACTTTTTGCATATTTCTTTTCCATATTTATATTTTCTTTGGTGATGTGTTCTTGTTGAGATATTTACTTAACTTTGGTTATCATTCTTGTTAAGTTGTATGGGCATTTTGCATATTTTAGACACAATTCCAATTTCATCTATGTCTTTTGATTGAGGAGTTTAATCTATTAATATTCAACAATAGTATTGTAAAGGCAACTGGATGTCCATATCCAAAATAATGAAAGAGGACCCCTACTTCACACCTTATACAAAAATTAATTCAAAATGGTTCAAATACCTAAATATAAGAGGCAGGACCATAAAATTCCTAGAAGAAAATGCAGGGAAGCATCTTAAAGATCTTGTGGTAGTCAATTCTTTCTGAGTCTTTACATCCAAAGTACAAGCAACAAAAGAAAAAAATCTATAAATGGGATCTTCTCAAAATTAAAAACATCTATGCTTTAAAGGACTTTGTCAAAAAAGTGTAAATTCAGCCTATGGAACAGAAGAATATATTTGGAAAGCACATATCTGAAAAGAGTTTAATATCCATCAAAGGATGAAAGGATAAACAAAATGTGGTATATACATGCAATGGAATATTATTCAGCTGTACAAAGAGATGAGGTATTGACAATGTGACAACATGGATGAACCTTCAGGACCTTATGTTGAGTGAAAAAAGCCAGATACAAAAGGACAAATATTGTGTGAGCTGACTAATATGAACTAAGTATAATAAGCAAACTCATAGAGTTGATTGCATATGTTGGGAAATGGATAGAGTAGATTGCAACAAATTCCTTTGAGTGTAAGTAACTGCTGAATTATGGATGTGAGTGTGGTTGTTAGGGAAAGTTTTAGGTTGTATATGTTACTATAAGGAAAGCTAGAGGATATAACATGGGACTGTATCATATACTGAACCATGCGGTGGATGCTGACTGGTGGAAAGTACAAATATAAAAAAAATCAGTGGTTGCCAGGGGTTTTGAGGTGGGGGATAGACAAGTGACTAGGGGAAACATAGGGGATTTTTAGCCACTATGGCTTTATCTCCTACAAGGGAGAGTCCTTTCTTTCTGGTGTTTTGTTGGTTTAGTTTCCCTTGTCTCCTCAGCACTCTGATGTGGATTTTTTTTTTCTTATAATCACTATCCAGGCTTATTCTTCTTAGAAATGATGATCAAGCCTTTTTATCTCAGACTCTATCCCACTGAAAAAAATGAATGTGCACACTCATATGTGAAGGTTTTTTGAGGTTTTGACAGACATTTGTGGGAAGCACCTTAAGACTCCTTTTCTTGAAACACTCCATGAAATGTCAGGACACTTGGATCACAAAGCTTTTTGGAATAAGGAGATGTGGTGTTTTCTAAGGGGGTTTAGCCCCAAAGACCATGAAGGCAGATGATAGAGTGCTGTACTTAGTCAATGACACCAGCTTGATGGATTTTTCTTTGTGCACCAAATGTCATTGAATTTTCTGGTCCCTTGGCTGATGAAGAACCATTAGGCAAGGAGAGCAAGCATCATCCAGGGTGATGCTCTTCAAGCAAGTGACCAATCTTTCAGGTCTTGGAGCTGCAACAGCCTTCAGGCCCTCACGGATTCACCCAACATTACAGGTGCTGCACCTGCCAGTGGGATGATTAAGAATGTCCTGCCCATAGTGGATGCCATCCTGAACTTCTTTCACATGGAAGAGATTCTTGCTATATCTCCCACTTCATAATGGATGGAGCCAAACTGATCTTTCACATACTCCACTGTGGCCCTACACAGAGCTATGATGTTGGAGGCCATAGTCTGTGCATTTTGGTCCAGGACACAACAACTGGAACTTGTCACTCTCCCCTTTCTGCAGGCAATACCCTTTGTTGGGCATCCCAACTCTGTCAAATTGATAGACCTCACCTTTCATGTCTCTTCCTCCATGATCTCAATCATTCTTTGGTAGTCAGTTTGTGTTGGAGCAACACTACTTAGGGTGTGAAAGATTTTACCAGAGGAGAGGGTTGGGAGCTTCTTCAATAATTCTGAATATATTTTATTCACTTTTTCTGCACAGGCTTTGTTGCCTTTGCCTTTGGACAAGATATACTCCCCCATCCCCCCCAGTTCCAGTCTATTGACATCACCTGAGAACTCACTGTAATGGAAAAAGATTTCCTTATCATGATTGGCCATTTTAATAAATCCAAAATTATCCTTCAGTGTTTCCACATAACTCAAAAGCCTCTTGGAGTTGGAATTATGACCTATGACCTAAAATTTGCACACAGATTATAATCTGCTGCCCAGGTCTCTGTTTTTCACTAAGACTTAACTCAACCTTATATACTATTTGAGAAGTAAATCCTTCCACATCCTTGGCTTGAAAAGCAATAGTCAGTTTTACCACATGATCATCATAAACAATAATGCCATCCTCAGCCTCCTTCTCTTTGCCTTTATTTGGGCTAGTGGTTTTGTGATTGGGAAAAGCAGCTTCTTTTTCTATAGTGCCCAGAAAATGATAGTCTGAATGGGAATGGAATGAAACCATGACCTTGGGAAGGTTTTTTATTCTAATAGCATGATTTCTTTGGGCAGAAAGCATATCAGGAACCATGGCAAACTACTTCATCTGTAATATGGAACTGGTTCCCATCAAGGACTGCGCTGAAGTGGAAGGACATATGAGCATCAAGATTCATGCACTTGAAACTAAAACCATCTCTCATGGCAGCAGTCACACCCATTTTTCTGACTTCATTGATAAACTGAAATGTATTTGATAGAAGGTCTATGTTAATTGCTTGTTCTAGTTTGTCATATCTGTCTGTTGAAATATTAAACCTAACATGGTCACTTTCCAGCAGGGTCACCTTAGATTTTGTATCTTTGTCTCCAAAGAGAATTTCCTTAGGAATCACAAACTCAACTTTGATGTGCCCTGGCATTAAGTCATTCTGATTTTTACTGGGTATTTGGGGGATCACTTTGGTTACAGCTCCTTCAAAATTTTCAGTGCTGATATCTTAAAATATTACTGTTCCTTGAGACAATAGACTGACATCTGTTGGAACTTCTTTATTATTTATTTCTGTCTTTGATTGTGAACTCCACTTCATTGCCAGGCTATAAGGTTTCTTGGTCACCCTTAAATTCACCATAGTGAAAGAATATCTCTTTTACAACATCACCTCTTTCAATAAAACCTCCTTCATGGCACAAACTACTCCCTGGCAGTGTGCTTGTTTCTTTCTCAACTGCCCTATCCCACTCCTTGCCCAAAGACCTGTTTCTGTGACAGCTTTGCTGCTTCCAAGGTCTGCCTACATCTCCCTCCATCCTGCCCACTCACAGTCCACTGTGGAATTGAGATATGTCTTTCAATTCACAGAGGAATTCTTGGGGTTTAGAGACAATTACTTGCTCTTGATTCACCATGCCAAGTGGAAGAGAGGAAAGCCCTCAATCCAGGACCCCAGGATTGCAAGGATGGGCCTGAGATTGAAACTAAGTGAAAGGCAGCCTGGAATCACTGTGTGATTCTGATTCCTCTTCTTCTATTCTTAAAGCTTGTCCCACCCCTTCTGAAGCCTTGCCCAAGGCTTGCAGTCTGTGACTTCCATGGTGATAGTAAACAACATAAATGAAGACTTAGCCCCAGCAACCCTGACCCCCTAACTTTAGACCCAGTAATTAGTTGACCAAATATGACAGGCCTTATACCCAGATTTAATGAACTGGGAGAATGCAAAATGGAGACCAAAACTTGCCAGTCCATTGGAGGGACAGCCTGAGGGTCCAGGACTCAGAGACTTGGGGCTCAGGTTTTATGGACTGCCAACATCAGGAACACGCATGAAGAACCAGGATTTGGATTTTAAGGACTTGAGTGTAAGGGAGGATCCTGGCAGATGGAGCTCAAATATTCAAATGTCCCCAGACAGCAGAGCTGTGGGAAGATGTCAGAAAAAATGCAGACCCATGCCAAGCAAGACCTTCTTGTAGCCTTTTCCTAGAAAGGGGCCATCAGCCTGAACTGGATGGACTCATACAGAATAGGAGGAGTATAGCAGAGGACTGAGGATTCAACTGAGGAACAAGCTTTGCAGGGGGTCAGAAAGAGGCTGTTTTATTTATTAACATTTACATTTAAATCAAGTTATACTTTCACACAGTTTAAAGGGCTAAATAGGGCTAGAATTCATTATTAAGAAGATAGCACCTCCATAGTGCACATTCCATGTCCTTCTCCCACAAGAAACCATTTTAAGAGTTTGGTGCTTCTTTTTTCTGGGCACTGCCACCTCCATTTTAGCCCCATCTTTTGTCCTGCCTATTCCTGCCAAGAGCTGTTTCAGGTCTCCTGTTTGTTAAGGTAATGAGTCCATTAAGTTTAGTAATTTGAGGACAAATTTTGATCATAGATTTCATTCATTCTGATATATAGTTTCTTCATAAATGTTCTTAGACAAATCTTTGCTTTCTTTTTCCTTTCCTCCTTTTTATCCTAGTCTTGTGTATAGCTCACGTGCTCTTTCTTTTTAAAATATTTTTTATGTGTATTAGATGAACTATCATGCAGGTGATTTTTATTTTGTTACCCATTTTAAAAATGAAACATCAGACACATTAGAGCTGTGGCGTCTAATGGGGTAGTAACTAGCTCCTATAATTTTGACTATTTCAATTTTAATTTATTGTAAATTAAATAATTCACTCCTAACATTGTACTAGCCAAAATTCAAGGGAATATATAAAATATATATCTAAGATATATAAAATGATTATAAAACAAAGGCCAGTTTATCCACCAACTCACAAACATTAGCACAACAATAACCTTGATGTGTCTGACTGCACCTCACTCATTATATAAATTTCCCTCACCCAGACAAAATTGCCACCCTTAATTTTGTAGTTATCTGTTGCTTGCTATTCTTTAGATGTGAATCACATTTTTAAATCCCAAAAATATGTTTAGAAATTTTTGTGTAGTTTTTACTTTGCCCATAATTTGGTTCATGTTTTCTTCTGGGAATTTTTTATTGTTCATGATTAGGTTTATGAGATACTTCCATGCTAGTGAAACCAATTTTTGCCTAATATTTACTCCAGTACAGTATTTGAAGAATTGATAAAACAATTTTTTGCTCTATTCTTTTATGAATATTTTGGTTGTTTTCAGTTTTTGTTAATACAACAATAATTTTTAAAAATGTTTTTTAATCAGATTATTCCATACACCCCAAGCACAAGTGCAATATTCATCAAAATGCATACCTAACAGTAGAATTGCTGGGTCTTATGGTATGCTCAGATAGAGTGTTCCTAAATAAGATCAACCTGCAATTCAACATGATTGCAGCAATGTATACCATTAGCTTCAGTATAAGAAAGTTCTCTTTAAGCTCTACCCTTGCAAACACTTCCTATACTTTTTTCAGCTTTTGCTTTTCAAATTTCAATAGTGATAGTCGGTTTCTCCTTACTCCTGTGCTACACAGTCTCCTGCATGTAAGTCCTATGTGGTCCCTCCTGGGTTTTACCTGCCCCCTGCTTAGGGTCTAGCTCAAAAGAACCCCCCACTCCAAGCTATTCAAAATGTTGCCACACTTTTAAGGATTGGATCTAGGCTGTGCAACTCTGATGTTGCCCTTTTTGTAGATAAGTGTACTTGGATGTCATTCTGAGATCTTCTCCCCCATGAATCCTCTATCCTACTTTTTCAACATATATGTCCAATGTTTACCACTCATTTTGGATCACCATTCCTGGATTTCTTTAAGTTTATGTGAGAATGGAATTTCCAATTGTTTCTGATTTTCCTGTTTGCTTTCACAGATTTTTTGAGAAAACAAGAGGAAATGCCTAATTTAAACTACCATCTTCAATACATAATGTCCATAATATATAAAAACAAGATTCCTCAGTTCAACTCAGGCCTCTTGCATCAGCATTTTCCAAGATGGTACCAAAGCATATTTACTCTTTTTTCAATGTCTGCAACTGGTTCTTATATGCAGCCAAGTTTAATACCCAATGTGCTACAATGTTTTCCACTCAAGTTTTAATTTTCACTCTTATTTTTAATTGTGAAATGACTAATAATTATTAAAATATTATACTATTCTCAAGTATGTTATGAGTTATAAAATTTATTTACATTCTCAAGATGGACTCCAATTATTTACAATATATTTTCATCTATACAACTAATTTTGTTCATATATTATATTATGTCTTTACAAACAATTTATTTTCTTGTTACATGTTCAATGCCATCTAGAATTCTTTCCACTAGTCTCTTTGATTGCTGGATGGGGCTCTGGAGCTAAGTGATAAAAATTTCCCCTTTCCTTGTTTTAGTTGATTTTTCTGCCACCAATTGTGATAAAATTCAGGTTCCCTAAAAATTAATAAAACCAGCAGAAAGGTCATGATGACCATATGAAGTCTGAGCATTGTGTCATGTTAGTTTATATTTGTTTACTAAAAGTTTTACACTTGACAGGTATATAGTTAAGTGCTTAAACTGAAGCATCTTTTTAAATTATCTCATTGATTCCTCACAAAAATCTATATCAGGAGTGTAATAGTTGAATATATCACCACAAGTTTCTCAGCAGCTGGATACCAGTAGCAGAACTAGAATGCAGTTCCATCTGCCTCCAACTCATGCTGTAAAATAATTACTTTCTCAATACCATTTTTAAAATTTATTGTGGTAACATTTATGTAACATAAAATTTGTCATTATAACCATTTTAAGTGTGAGATAACTTTGTGTAGTGAAGGTTAATTGTCTATGACTTGATAAGGATTTGGCTGAATAGATGTAACGTGTGTATGTTTGTTAAAAGCCATCACTTCAGATATGCACATTTAATTTTATTAAAATTTTAAATAAATATTTTTTAACAACTGCAATAATATGAAACTCTAATAATATTCATTCTAAATTAGTTATGCTAAATTCCTACCCAAGGTCTGCAACTTTCTTTAAAATGGGTAAATGATAAATCATTTGATGGTTGGATGGAGTAGATAATAAAGCAACTGTTAACAGTAGAATCAATGTAGTGGGTACATGCATGTTAACTTTAAAGTTATTGTAGCTTTCCGTTTTTTTTTTTTTTTGGAAAATTTTCTTAATTAAATGTTGGGAGAAATTATAAGGCCCTTCCTTTTCTCATGTTCTGTGGAAGTTTCTATGCAGAGATATGAAGTTTTGTGGTAGCAGGATCTGCTGGGATCCAAAAATTGGGGGGAATAGAAGCCTGTTAAAAGCATGGCCAGAAAATAATTGTTCATTGCTGAGGATTCCAGATTTCTTTAGGGACTGCCATAAAACCTCCTGCCCTCAGTGTTCAGTACCAACCAACTGCCTGGAGAAGAGGTCTTTACACAGAGCAGAGTGTGAATATGGCCATGTGAAGAATGCACCCTTCTCTGAATGTGCCTCATTAAGGTAATTGTTATTACACAGGAAGAGACAGACATTGTGCTGGTTACTCCCTTACACATAAACCATTAATTCATCTGCTTCTGTGGAGAAGAATGTGCACTAAATGAGACTGAGTATTGACCATGCCTTTCTCTCTCTCTTATCCTCCTGCACATCCAGAACTTTCAATGGTGTCGGTTATTAGGTCTCTGATATTTGTTTCCAGATTTTACCTACAGTTTTCCTCTTTGGAGTATGCAATATGCAGTGGCATAATCCATGCCAGGTTCCAGCTTCCTCAAGTGTTCTCAGCTCCTGTTCACCATACGCTTCATTCTGATTAGGGATTGAAAAGATCCACCTGCTTTTTATCATGTTGTTTTGTTTTTTAACACTGTTAAATATTTAGTCCACAAAATATAAGGCCTTTGCCACTTGAAGTTTCCACTCTGTCCTCTGGTGTTCTGTACAAAGATTCTGCTGCTTAGACCTCTCTTTAAAATCTTCACTTCTATTATCCTTGTCAGCCAAGGACTGAAGGCCATCTGGGATTTCCATAATATCTATTATAGTTACTGAATTTTCAGTGTTGCTGTTTGTGGTGATGTGTTTCCTGTTGTCACTTATTTATAAGCATATGAATGTTGGCATTTACCTTAACAAAACCAAGAGAGCATGGTTGGTGTTTCCCTACATTTTCTTTAGCTGCACCAATTTCAGGGAAGGTGGATGTGGATGGGAAGCAAGAGAATTCATTGGTGCCTGAGACCTGGGAGAAGGGTGGCTCAGAGTAGCCTCCTAAGCAGGGTCATCAATGAAAAGTCTGGAAAGAGGAATCAGTAAAGAAGAAGGAGCATGAGAGCCTCTTCTCATGCTCAGCCCCTCTGCCCATAGTTCAAGGAGCATCACAATGGCATATATATGATGTTTAGTTCATCCCTTATTCTGCATAATTAAATCTGGGGATGTCCTTTAACAATGTCCTTTAAGACCTATTTCCCATCATACAGGAGAAAAGCTGACTTGCATGATTAATAAATGTAAGAATGTGGAAGGAGGCACTCTACAACCTGGAGTTAAATTCTTACTTCCTGATGGTCCTGGAAAACTTGTTGATTTCATTATTTTAAATTACCCTGTTATCCCCTAATGTGATAGGTGAACAGAGTCCTCAGGGAGTTAAATATTAACAAGTTAATGAGAATTGAATAGCATGATTTACTCTGAGAGATTTAACCCTCTCTGTGTTCCAAAAAGACTTTCCTTCATGCAATCTGCACATAGTAAGCAAGAGTTTGAATCAATTGAAAAGTGATAACAGAAACATTTATCATTTCTTCCTGCAATTTTTTCTCACCATAATTGACATCCCAAGTGTCACCCACATTCTTCCTTTATGTGATATAATATTATGAGGAATGAAAATGAGCTGGAGTACCTATGTCCATTCTATTAATATGTAACCATATTGCTTTGAAGCTGAACTGCCTGAGTTTGTTCCCCCTATGACACTGGCCCTCATCTGAGGGTCAGAAATGTATCCTAAGCTCCCACTTACTCTCTCTCTCACCATCTATTGATAAAGAAGAAGAAAATGGAATCTGATGCAGAGGTCTACTGAAAGTTATTATGGGAACCAAGTAACATTCTGGGAAAAATACCCATATTCCAACTTAGCATTTGCACACTAATATTTAAAATAACCCTAGATCAGATCATAGAGGCTCATTTGATACAAAAGTATCCCCTCCTCAAATCATTTTCTCACACTCCTTAAGAGTCATTTGTGAAGTCTTGATTTTTTTCAACTTCCTGTTTTCAGCATTGATAAGGCAAATGAGATTACTTGCCCACCTTACTACTGCAGGTGTGTGAAATTAGATTAAGGGTTTCTAGTGCAAAGCAGCTGGGAGATTAAGAATGAACCATTTAATGGGACAATTAATTTTAAAACCTGCATTCAGAACAGAATGATGCATTAGGTGTGTGCTATGCCCATCACCCAGAATTGTGGACTGAAAACCATCTTCTGCTAAACCTTGGTCATTATCTTTCCAATATGGCATTTTTAAACATGAACTTTAAGCTAAGAAGATAAACTGCTTAGCATCTCATTGGTTTAGATACCCCCAAGGAATAAGTAAGTAAATTGTGTTCCTCTGTGTCAATGATCCTCAAATGGATTAGCAGTGTTTACATGGCTATGAAATTGGGGTCTGTTTTTAATCCACATGATTGAGATACTCTGATATTCTGCAGCTTTAAACCTATATGGTCTACACTGTAGATAAAGTAGACTTATTGGTATTCTACTATAGACTTATTGTGATGCTAGCCATGGAAGAAATTATATCACTGATGTGGAGGCAGAGCCCACTGGAGGTTCTGAGGGCAGGGAGAGGATAAACAGGTGTAATATGGGGGCATTTTCAGGACTTGGGAATTATCCTGAATGATATTACAATGACAGATTCAGGACATTACATATCTTGCGATACCTACAAAATTGTACAGGAGAGAGTGTAAACTACAGTGTAAACTATAATCCAAGCTTAGTGGCAATGCTCCAAAATATTTTAATCAATTGTAATGAATGTACCCCACTAATGAAGGATGTTGTTAATGTGGGAAAATGTGGGTGATGTAGGGAATGGGGCATAAGGGAATCCCCTATATTTTTATGTAACATTTATGTAATCTAAATATCTTTTTAAAATAAAAAAACATATTAAAAAATAAAAAAAAAAAGCTATATATTGGAATGGGGTCATTGAAGAAAGCCTTTTAATAGAGACAAGCTTGAGGCTACATAAAAATTGGATATTTAAAGGAACTTCTAGCTCTCAGAAATTCTACATTTGAATATATTCAAATAGTGGATTTGGGATCAAAAGCAAGATATTTCATCATAAGTGGTGAACTAGCACAGGAAGTTACCCACAATTAGCTACCAGAAGATGGTTAAAGCCATGTTTGAAAATTCACACTAAATTCATTTGCACAAACTTACATCTGAGCTCAGAAGCTTCATATGGAATATCAAATTCAATACAATAGCCATCTTAGAAAATTTGGGGAGAAAAGGGTTAGTCTGTGGTATTTGAACTAAAACTATTCCTTTTTCCACTCAAGACTGCTGTAGGAAAAAACTCAAGTCTACCCATCTCCCTACCCTCAAATCATAGGCCATTGTATGGAAGCACCTAAAGCAGGACTTAGAGGGGAAATTTAGTTATAAATAGCTATATTAAGAAATAATATGTGAATATTCTTGCTGTCCTGATTTTGTGATAATCAGGGTAGTCTAAACATTTGCTATATTAGAAACTACACATGTGTCCCCAGACCTAATTTTTCTCTCTAGGTCTGGTTTTCAGAATGTTGGTGATAAACTAAGCCTGGTTTATTATATGACCATCCTGTATGGGAAAAGACTGTAACTTTGGGTATCTTTGGTCAACATTTAGACATATAGCAGGGGGACCGATGTGGCTTGGGTGGTTGGGTGTCTATCTCCCATATGGAGGGACCTAGATTTTACCCTCAGGACCTCCCAGTAAAAATTAAAAAAACGAAAAATATAGAAGGCACATGGGCCACCAGTCCCCATGCATGGGTGCAATCCCAGGCCCCATCCATGGGTGAGTCACCAGGCCCCATCTGCAGGTGAGCCATCAGGCCCCACAAATGGGTGCACCTCCAGGCTCCAAGAGCCATGAAGCAAGATGATGATGTAACAGGAGAGTGACACAAGGGAGAGCCAAGATGAGATGCACCAAAAAACCAGGAACTAAGGTGGCACAGGTGGTAGGATGCCTCTCTCCCACATCAAAGATTCCAAGGATCCAATCCCAGTGAAGACAGGAGAAATATGAGAAGAGGGGGCAGGAAACAGACACAGAGAGTTGCCCAGTGAATGGACACAGAAACAGCAAAAACGGCTGGGGGGTGAGGCATAAAAATGGATAAAAGTAAACAAATAAATAAATAAACAAATGCTTTAAAAATGTATAGGGGAGGAAGATATGGACTATAGTTAGTAGTAATACTTTGATGATGCTCTTTCATAATTTGTTAACAAATATTTCACAACAATGAAAGTGTTTGTATGTGTGTGTGTGTGGGTGATGTGTGGAAGCCCTGTATGATGTTATGCATGTTTGTTTTGTAAGATCACAATGCTTACTGAACACTTATAGTTTATGTATGTTCATGTATGAATGATATACTTCAATAGATTTTTTAAAAAAAAAGAAATAATAAAGCTCTCAAATCAATAACCTATAGCTTCTACCTTTAGACACTGTAATAAGAAGAGAAAACTGAACTACTACAAAGAGAAGGAAAGAAATGAGAAATATTAGAAAAGAAATGAAAATAATTGAGAACAGAAAAGTAACATAAGTAATAAATGAAACCAAAATCTGGTTATTGGAAAGGATCAAGAAAACTGACAAAATCTTATCTAGATTGACCAAGGGAAAAAAGAGAGAAAACATCAATTTCTCATATAAAAAACTTAATAAGGACATCACTATCAACATTATAGAACTAAAAAGGTATTTTCTTTTGTTGTTTGTTCTTTGGTTGGAAAGTCTAAGAAACCATTGCCTAACACAAGATCTTTATGATGCTTCCCTGTTTTCTTCTATGAGTTTTATAGTCCTCGTTCTTATATTAGGTCTGTGAAGCATTTTTGTGTTAATTCTTGTGTATGGTTTCAGGTAGGGGTCTCCTTCAAAAACCAATTGGCCATAGAGGTGAGGTTCTATTTCTGAACTGTCAATTTGATTATGTTGGTCTATATATCTACTATTGTGCCAATACCATACTCTTCTGACCATTGTAGCTTTGTAGTAAGTTTTTAAAAAATGTATATTTTATTTATTTTTAAAAGATACTTAGATTACATAAAATGCTATATAAAAAAAATAAGGGATTCCCACATGTCCCACTCCCCACACTTCTCCCACTTTCCCCCACATTAACAACTTCTTTCATTAGTGTGGTATATTCATTGCAATTGATGAATACATTTTGGAGTATTGTCACTAAGCATGGATTATAGATTACATACTTGTTATACAAAAATTACAGGGATTCCCATGTTCCCCACCTCCCACACCCCCCATAACATCCCACATAAACATCTTTCATTAGTGTGGCACATAACCTGCAATGGATATATACATCCTGAGGTTTTGCCACTAAGCATGGACCATAGTTCCCATTGTAGACCACACTCTCTCCCACACAGTTCTGCATGGTATATGCTGATGTGAAATGACCTATATCTGTCATTGTAATGTCACTCAGGATAATTCCTAAGTCCTGAAAAAGCCCCTGTATTACAACTGCTTTTCCCTTCCCTGACCTGAAAGCATCCAGTGGCCCCTGGCTCCGCCTCACTCTTGTAATTCTTCCATTGCTTGAATCACAATATGTCAACAACAGAATACCATTAAGTCCACTCTAGTCCATAGCTCTTCCCCTAACCCTGAGGAGTTTGGGATGGTGATGTCCACTCCACCTCCAAGTGAGAGGGGGCCCATATCCCATGGATATGATGGATGGGATTATCCTGCTTGTAACTGCAGACTCTCTCCATTCCCTGGGATGGCCGTTGTCCATCATCGTCTCCTCACCAGGTGACTTGGGTGGGTCCATTGAGTGGTAAAGTAGGAGTTGCAGCTCCACTGAGATTCCAAGCACAGCTGACACATGGGCAGGCCAAAGGCTCCAGTCTCTGGAAGTATACCTACAAACTCCAGCACCACATATAGGTTTGAATAGAAGGAACTGATGGACCATGTGCAGGGAGGATTTATTTGAGTCCAACTCTGTCACTCTTAGGAGCACAGATTCAAAGTAGAGCCCAATGATAAGGCATCAATCTCTGGAGCTCCCCACCCCATATATGACCTGGGTGTCTCCAGATCCCTCAGGACTCCCTCTGTGTGGGGTGATATTCACTTTGGTGTTCTATGAGATCCTACTGAGGTGTGCATAAGCATTACCTCTGGGATGACCTCCCGACTCTCTTTGAAGTCTCTTAGCCACACAAACTCATTTGTCTTTTCCCTCTTTTATTCAAGGTCTTTTTCCAGTTGTATTGCCAGTTGGCACTTGGTATTAATCCCTCATTGCCAGGGAGGCTCATCCCCAGGGTTCATGCCCCACGCTGGGGGGGAGGTAATGCATTCATATGCTAAGTTTGGCTTAGAAAGAGGCCACATTTGAGCAACAAGGAGGCCCCACACCTCTCCTGGCCAGGTTGAGTTCCCTTTTGAAATTCAAATGAGACTCTGGCAAGTGAACTCACCACAGAAAAATGACTCTCATCCCTCTTCCAGACCACCCCCTCTGCCCATGGAACCCTAAATAGGCTCTTGGAAGCTTATTAAACACCACCTACTGCAGCCTCCCTTAGGGGAGTTGAAATTTTGATAGCTTTCAGCAGACTAATCAATTGCCTGACTCTGCCCTCTCCTTGGTCAAATTTCTCTATTTCATGGTGGTTAGGTAAATCTGGCTGCCTCAGCACATTCACCTCTCCCCTCTCCCCTCTTCCTGGTGCCATCCTGAGCCAGTTGGTATGCTTCCCAAAGCTCAAAGGGGTTCCAGGCAACCAAACCCACAAAAAGGAAACCACTATCCACCCTTCACCAGAACTCTCCCACTCTCAGAGAATTCTCCCTCCTGCTGGGTGGCTGGTGATGGGAATTGGGGCTCACAGCAGCTTTTTGCCTTTAGGGTGGGGCTTAGTTTTCTACAGTTTCCAGCCACAGGGACCAGAAACTCCTGGTTTTACCTTGAACAATTTATCTCTTTGTCCAGCTCCCTCCAGGTCAATGCCCCAAAGCCCCCTCTACCCCCTCCCCCCATGGGTTGCCCTAAACAGCTTACCTGGCAGAATCTTGCCCCCACTCAGCTGTTTTTTGCAAGAGAGATGGTGAGTGCCCAGTTAAACTGACACCATCTTGCCCCTTTTCCTCCCAGTGTCTTCTTAATATCATTAATCTCTTCCCTCACTTCATTAAGTTGACTCATGATATTTGTTTGGACATCTCTAATTAGTTGTTTCATGTTCTGCATCTCTTCATGTTTTTTAGTTTGTTTGTTAGACTGGGCCATGTCTTCTTAGTATGGGTTGTAATTTTTTTTATGTCTAAGAATTTGTTTATCCAATGGGTTTATTTGGTTGGTTAGCTTCTTTTTCTACTCTGGGGTGTTATTTTGTTCTTGTTTTTGTGTGTGCAGTAAAGTTTCACTTTGTTACTTCATTCTTCTTATTCTATTTCCTTGCTATTGTGTATATTCCCTTGGAAAAAAAATTAGGACTAGAGAATAGAAAAGAAGAGAATAAGAATAATAGTAATAATAATAATAAGATAGAAAGGGAGCCCTACAAGACCTAGGAAAATAAATAATCAACACAAGTAAAAAATCTTAACAAGTACACAGGAAGAAGAATAAAAAAGTGGAATAGAATAAAAGAAATGAGAAACAAAATAGAGAAAAATATATAAAATGAATTAAAAGGCTGGAGTAATGAGATGAGAGAAAAAGAAAAACAAGAAAAAGTTAAAAAAGAAAGAAGAGAAAAAAGAGTGAGAGAGACATAAAAACAGAAAAAAAAAGAGGTGGAATGAAAGAAAAACAAGAGAATACAGAAGATAGAAAAATGAAGGAAAGAAAAGAAATAACATATGCAGGAAAAAATTGGTAAAATGAAAAAGGAAACAAAGAAGGGGAAATAACAAACATGAAACAAAACAGCAGCAACTAAAAAAAAGGAACCCATTTAAAAAACAACTATCCAAGAAAGTCTAAAACAAAAAGAATATCTGTTTGTTTCCTGCCATAAGATATCAATCAGCTGGATGCCTGATAACCTAGTGGGTCACTCTCTTGATCACTTCTCTATGGAGACCTGGGGATCAAACCAGATGTCTCATATATGCAAGGTGGGAATATTTCCACTGACCTAAATTGTCTCCTTAGGTTAATTAGGCTTCAGAAAGCTATCTGCCACCTTTCTCCCAGGCATTTTAGACTTCTACACTTTGTTAGTCCTGCTGATTAGGTGTCTGTCCCCCCCTCCCCCCAATCTACTTCCTCTCTCTCTCAGGCAGCTGGACATGACAGCCTGCCTGAGCATATCACCCCTCCCCTCTCCCTGTTGGTTGGGGTCCCTTCTGAGATTCAAAGTGGGTTCAGGTGGCCACACTCACTGCAGATTAACCACTTTCCACCCTCTGTCAGACCCTTCTTCCTCCCAGGGAATGCCCCCTCCCAGTCTTTTGGCAGCAGCTAGTGAGGGTCTCCACTGAGTCTACTTGCCCTGTGGATGGGGTATATATGACTTTTCCAGCTACAGGGGTGAAAAGGGGAGAGCAACTTACAGTTTTCCTTTGACTTCTTTATCTTTCCAGTACCCTCCTAGATGACTCAGAGCACCTTCCCATTTTATATATATCCAAAGTAGATCCTTTAGATAGGTCCTTGCCTTCTCTCCACTTTTTTTTTGGTGAGAGGGTCATAGTCTGCCTACTTACTTTGGCGCCGCTTTCCTGGAAGTCCTTGGTAATGTGCTTTAATGTATGGCAGTGAGAGTCCTCCAACTTAGTTCTTCTATTTTAAGATATTTATGGGCTATTCCTGGCCATTGTTCTTCCAGATACATTTGATAATTGACTTTTTCAATTCTACAAAGAAGGATATTGGAACGTTTTTTGGGATTGTATAAATCTGTAGATCAATTTGGGTAGAAATGACATCATAATGATATTTACCCTTCCAACCCATGAACACTGTATATACTTCCATTTATTTAGAACATTATTGATTTCTTTTAGTAATTTTATAGTTTTCTGAATACAGGTCCTTCATGTCCTTGGTTAATTTTTTCCCCAAATATATGATTCTTTTATTTGCTCTTGTAAATGGACTTCTTCCTCAGATTGCTCATTACTGGTGAATAGAAATGTAGTAAATTTTGCAAATTAATCTTATATCCCACCACATTTCTGAAATCTTCTATAAATTCTAATAGTTTTTCTGTGGATTCCTTGAGATTATCTATGTATAACATCCTATCATCAGGGGACAAGGAAAGTTTTACTTCTCCCTTTCCTATTTGGTGACTTTTATTTATTTTTATTACCTGATTGATCCAGATAGAACTTCTAGCACAATATCGAATAACTGTGGGGAGAATGAGCATCCTTGTCTTGTTCCCAATCTCAATGGGAAAGCTTTCAGTCTTTCACCATTGAGTGCATTGTAAGCTGTGGGTTTTTTTTTTATTATTATTATGGGTAAAAATCAAATTTCTCACAATACATACAAACATTTGCAAAATGATATATTGTGGGTTTTTTATATATGCACTTTATCTTATTGAGAAAGTTTCCTTCTATTCCCATCTTTTGGAGTGTTTTTTTTTTCTTACCAAGAGAGGTTGTTGTATTTTATCAAATGCCTTTTGTGCATCAAATTGAAATGATCATGTGATTTTTCTTCTTCAATTTATTAATGTAATGCATTACACTAGATTTTATTATGTTGAACCACCTGGTATAATGCCCATTTGATGGTGGTGTATAATTCTTTTTTTTTTTTTTTTTTTTTACCGGGAGGTACCGGGGATCGAACTCTGGTCTCTCCATATGGTAGACGGACGCCGAACCTTTGAGCCACGTCCGTTTCCCGGTGTATAATTCTTTTAATGTATTTTTTAGGATTTTTGCACCTATATTCATTAAATAAATTGGTCTGCAATTTTCTTTTTTCTTTTTTTTTTTTTTTTTTAAGATTTTATCCATTTATTCATTCATCTCCCCCCTGCCGCTTGCGCTCGCCGGGCCAGCCAACCACGCCGGGCGGGCAGGCCCGCCCCCACCAGGAGGCCCCGGGAACCGAACCCGGGGCCCCCCACATGGCAAACGGGAGCCCCACCGATTGAGCCACAGCCGCTTCCCTGCAATTTTCTTTTTTAATAATATCTTTATTTGGCTTTGGTATCAGGGTAATGTTAGCTTCATAGAATGAGTTTGGCAGCACTAATTCCTGTTCAATTATTTGAAGAGTTTGAACAATATTGGTATTGGATCTTTAAATGACTGGTAGAATTCAAATGTGAAGCCATCTGGTCCTGGACTTTTCATTTTGGGGAAGTTTTGATGACCGTTTCAATTTCTTTACTTGTGATTGGTAAAAATAGAAGAATGTTTTTCTATGAACTAGAACAAACTTAAGACACAAGAATTTAATTATATGGTGATATATGGGGAAAATACAAAAGTGACATTTTTGAAGCTGATTGATCCTAGAAAATCATGTTTTGATGGGTGTGGGACTATTTGGATTGAATTCAGTTGGTGGGGGCTTTGAATGGCTTACTTCAGTGAGACATGAATCAGGGTGGGTCTTGGTTCTTTCTGGAGTCATTTATAAATGGAAGAGAGGAGACCACAGACACATAGAGACACACAAAAAAAGTGGCAGAAACAGAGAAATCCTGAAAGGCTGAGGGAAAAGTCCTGGAGGCTGGAGACTAGAATAAGTGGAACACAGAGGCACAGAAAGAGACTCCTGAGAGGCTCAAGAGATGAGGTCTGGAGGAGAAGGGAGAGACAAGCCCTATGCCTGATCAGCCATATTTGAGTTCAAGGAGGAACTAAGCCTGGAGGAGAAGGAAGAAACCTAAACTGAGAGGTACAGTTGTATCTTGCCATGTGACAGGAGTCCAGGATCACCAGCAGCTTACCTTTGGTGAAATGGAATCTTTGATGATGCCTTGATTTGGACATTTTCACAGCCTCAGAACTGTAAGCTTTTAACCTAATACATTCCCATCATAAAAGTCAACCCATTTCTGGTATTTGCTAAAACTAAAACAACTAATATAAATTACGGACTACAGTTAACAGTAATGTAATATTTTCTCATATATTACAAAGGTACCATATCACTGATAAGGTCAACAAAGAGAGATCTAAGGGGGTGTGGGGGTTTTCTTTTTGAAGTAGTGAAAATGTTTTAAAATTGACTGTGGTGATGAGTGCACAATGCTGTGATTATACTGAGAACCACTGAGTGTATGCTTTGGATATACTGTAATAAATATGGGACAGTAGAACACAGTGGACTGTGTTGTGGATGATGGACAGTGGTTAATAGTACAAATGTAAGAATGCTACTTCATGAATTATAACAAATATACAAAACTATTACAAGGGTTAAAAATAGGGTGGTATGTGGGAAAATACACTAATTGTAAACTATGGACTATAGTTAACAGTTTTAATATTCTTCCATCATATGTTACAAAGGTACCACACTAATGTAAAGTGTAAACAATAAGGGTATATATGAGAAGATTATTTTTTCATGACTTTTCTGTAAGCTGACACATTTTCTAATTTAAAAATTACAATAATTTAAAAATTAAAAACAACAACAAAATTAAACTAAGTGAAAGAAATCATATGCAAAATACTGCATAATGTATGATTCAATTTTTCATATAAAATGTAAATATAAATATATTTATAGAGTCAGAATTAGGTTAGTAGTTATATAGGACTGGAGAAGGATAGAGGGATTAAGAAGTGACTGCTAAGGGGTGTGGAGATTTTCTTTTTGGAATAATGAAACTGTTCTAAATTTGATTTTGTTGATGAATGCACAAATCTGTCATTATGTTAAAAGCCACTGTATTAAATGTATTGTTAGGTATGTGAATATATCGCAATAAAACTGCTTTTATAAGTAAAAATGTATGGCAGAAACTCTGTTTTGTTCCTTGAAGGCATGATTTAACTTAGAGTGCCCCAGAACTTCTATGGCCTCTTTGGGAAATTTAAGATCTCCCCATACTGGCTCTTCTAAGATCTCTCACTTCCATCATATCCCCTTCGGTTTCCTTCCATTTATCACCCCCAAATGTCCATTCAAATCCTTTGAATCATTTCCCTTCCTACTGCAGCCCCTAAACTCTCTATAGCCATTGGAGCTTTAGATCTCTTCTCTACTCAGGGAGCTCTACATTGTCTCCAGAGACACCCCAAGAACAATTTCCAGAGGCTGAAAAAGCTAGCTCAGGACAAGCTAAATATCTTTCCATTCTTATGGACTTTGGAAACACCCAAATGGCAACTTGATCTCTTGCCCAAACTTTAGTCAATAGATTCAATAAGTTGACACATCAGGGCAAAGGAAATCTTAAAAGTCACATCCGTATATATTGGTGGGGAAATTCTAGTCCTCATTTTTTGGAAACTAACCTCTACTTGTCCCATTTTCTAGGAACATAACCCTGGTTATATATATATATATATATATATATATATATATGGGAAGTGGATGAGGCTCAAGTGGTTGGGCTCCCACTTACCATATGGGAGACCCCAAATTCGATTGCTCGGACTTCTTGGTGAAGGCAAGCCAGCCTGCATGGTGCAGTGAGATTATGGCCTGTGTGAAAGGGTGGCACAGCAAGGTGATGCAACAAAGGAAAACAAGCAGACACAGAAAAATGCACAGGAAATGGACACAGCAAGCACAAGCATCAAGGGGGAGATAAATAAATAAATAAAATAAATCTTAAAATATTATTTTATTTATATATATATATAAAGGGTGGCAAAGACAAAATGCCAGATCTCTAAAATAAACAAAAACCTGAACATGTATAATGTTTTTATTAAAAATAACCAGAAAATTTAAACAATGATGTCCTTCAACAGATAAATGGATAAAAACCTGGGGTACACAAATACAATGGAATGTTACTCAGTAATTAAAAGAGAAAAAAAATTGGAGCACACAACTTGGGCAAAACTTATTGTATTTTACTAAGTGAAATAAGCCAGAATCAAAAGGCAATATATAAGAAGAGGGGCAAGATGGTGGCAGAGTAAGGCACTCCAGGAGACAGGGCAGTTAGTGATCACCCAGAGCTATCAAAAGCCCCTTTTTGGGGGCCCTGGGAGACTAGAAGAGCATCTTGAAACATCCTTGAAAGAATGGAAAAAGGAGACTGCCCATCTGCAGTGAAAATTTGTTACTAGATCACTACATTCCATGGAGGCCAATGCCCATTCTCCACTGGCAGCAAGAGCTGCCTCAGGAGCTGCTCTGTGGCTGGAGTTGGAAGCTCCATTTCCCAAAAATGAGGGATGAAGGAATGGTTGAACACCACCTTCAGCTACTGATTAGTAAATTCAGCTGGCTAAAGTGTAATCCTGAGAACAGCTAAGGTTTGAGCCTGTCCAAGTTGGAAAGAGGCCAGAACTGCCATTTTAACTCCACCCCATGAATGAGGGGAAGCAGGGCTGATTGAAAATCACAGTGCCAGTAGGGATTGACTTCTTTCCACCCAGATTTTATTGCAGCTTTAGCCTAAACCCCAGCCCCACCAACAGCAGGGAGGAAGTTGGAGGGACCTGGACCAGCCTCTCTGGGTAACTGCCAGTACAGACTGAATAGTTGGACACATGGAGCTCCACCCCCACACCCCAACAGAATAGGAGAAGAGGTGTGTTTCCTTGGTCTTTCTGGGCAGCTGCAGGTTCCCTCAGCCCACATGAACTGGTTTGTTGAGTGCCTTTGATTCCATCTCCACCCCCTTCTTCCCCACAGGATAGGGAGGTGGCTGGTGTTTCTTCAGCTGTCTGGATTCTTAGGCATCTGTAGCTCCATCCTCATTCCCCAATAGGAGAGGAGAGGAGCTGTGTTTCCTTGAACTCTCCAGGCAACAGCAGGTGCTTTCAGCCTGCAAGAACTGCTTTGTCAATCACCTTTGATTCCATCTCCACCCCATAGGTTAGGAAGGGGCTGGTATTTCCTCAGACTCTCAGGGCAACTACAGGCATTTTTGGCCTGCATGAACTTGACTGTTGGGTGTCTGTGGCTCCAACCCCACCCCCAATAAGACAAGAAGGTGGTGTTATTTCCCCAGCCTCTCTTGGTAACTACAGATGCTTTTCAGCCCACACAAACCAAAGACTTGGACACTTTTAGCTCCACCCCCCCAAGTAGGGTGGGGAGCTGAGTTTCCTCACCCCTCTGGGCAATGGCAGGTAGTCTCAGCCTACAGAGACTGAACTGTTGAGTGCCTGTGGATCCACACCCACCACCCAATAGGGTAGGAGGGGGCTGGTGTTTACTCAGCCTCTCTGGTCAACAGCAGTACTCCCTCAGCCTCTCAAGGCAATGGCAGGAGCATTCACCCCATATAGATTAGATTGTTGGACACTCCAGAGGGTCCATCCTCTCCCATGACAGAGAAAGAGCCAGTGTTATGTCATTCTACCTGGGTAACTGCAGTTATTTTGAATCCACACAGCATAGATTGCTGCCCACAACTTCACCTACTTTTCTGCCCCAGGCAGGGAAGGAAGGGGCATGAAGCTTCATCAATCTCTCCAGTCAACTACAGACAGTCTTGGCTTGCACAACTTGGATTATTACACATGGCTGTGGCTCTGTCCCTATCCATGACAGAGGATAAAGGTGGGAAAACTTCATCAGTTCCTGATGCAACATGGGCAGCTTCAGCCTCTACAGCTTACAGTTCCAACTATATCCTCAGATCTTATGATACAACCAACAGGGGAAAAAGGAAAAGAGAGCCCTAAACTAAAGAGAGAAACTGCACCCTGAATAAATACATCTATAAATCCAGATGCCAAGGTACCAACAAAAAATTGCAATCCATACCAAGAAATAGGAAGATATGGCCCAGTTAAAAGAACAAGACAAGCCACCAAATGAAATAAAGGAGTTGAGACAATGAATCATAGATGTTCAAACAAATCTCAATAAATTAAATGAGATGGCTAATGAGATTAAAGATATTAAGAAGACACTGAGCACAAAGAAGATTTGAAAACATACATAGAAAAATAAAAGATCTTATGGGAATGAAAGGCACAATAAATGAAATTAAAAATACATTGGGGACTTCCAGGAAGATGGCAGACTAGTAAGACATGGGAAACTCTTCTCCAGAAAAATAGCTAGAGGACAAGCTGAAACAGCCCCGAAAAAGATCTTCTAAGATTTAGGACAGCAGGTGAAGGCTGCACATCACCCAGAGGAGAGAGGGACAGAAGAGGGATATCGTGACAACAGAACCATGAGTGGGAAATAGCACTCCCCACACTCTTCAGAATTCTCGGGCCTGTGACGACAGACAAAGGGGGCTCCAGGGATCTACCACTCCTGGAAAGGGGAGAGAGAGGGACACAGCCTTAGGCTGACTCAGGTTCTGACCTGTAAATTTGGGCTGCAGAGCCCCACAGACCCTTCCACATGGTGGTTTGCACTGGGAGCCTAGGAAGGACTGGAGAAATCCAATACTCGCAACCTCCCCCTCTTCTAGCCTGGACTAATTGTTGAGGACTCCACGGGAGAGGGGAGAGAGAGCCTGGGGCAGACCCAGCTTTTGATTCCCAGGGTTGGTCGGCCCTGTTCCGAGAGCACTTCCAGGCCGGGTGGGGCTGTGCCATTGTTTGCCTTGGAGTCTGCAAGGGGCTAAAGATATACAAACCTCCCAATCTCCTCCTCTACTAACAGGGACTGATTGTTGAGGATTCAGAAGGGAGTGGAAATATTTCCTGGCTGGTAAAAGGGGGGCACTACGAGAGAAGTCTGGAGAACTGTCTCAGTAAGTTTGAATCACAGGGCTCTTAGCCCCCAAACAGGAAGCTCTACCACATTGATCAGGTCTGTGTCACAACAAATACGCTCCGACCAGGCATTGAATTGAGAGCTGCCAACAAGCGCCATATCCTGGCAGACAAGGAAGTGCACATAAGAAAATTAATAAGTAAGAGAGGCTTTTCCTGGCCTCTATAGCCTCCCTGCCCAAGGCCCTAGGAAACAACTCTACAACCAATTACTGGGTCCAGTACCCAGTTTTGAGCAACCAGCAGAACAATCCTAACAATCAAGGTTGAGCCAAAAATCAAAGAGCTGTGGTAACTCACAGCCTCCTGCCACTAAAGCCCCATAAAAGAGAAAGAGATAGAGCATCTAAGTAAAACACAAACTAACCAGATGCCTAAGCACCAGCAAAAAATTATGAGCCATACTAAGAAAATAGAAGACATGGCCCAAGAAAAGGAATACAGCAAAGTCCCAGAAGAGATGCAGAATTTGAGAGAACTAATCAATGAGATGAGAACAAATTTCCAAAATAAAATTGATGAGATGAAAGACAATACAGATAAAGAGATAAATGACATCAAGAAGTCACTGAGTGAACACAAAGAAGAATTTGAAATCCTGAACAGAAAAGTAACGGAATTCATGGGAATGAAAGACACAATAGGTGAAGTCAAAAATACATTTGAGGCATACAACAGCAGACTCGAAATGATAGAAGAAAGAATAGGTGATACCGAAGAAAGAGCAGCAAAAATTGAAGAGAGAAAAGAACAGAGAGAGAAAAGAATGGAAAAAATTGAGCAGGGGCTCAGAGAGTTGAATGACAACACAGAAGACAAGAACATACATGTCATGGGAGTTCCAGAAGGGGAAGAGAAAGGAAAAGGGGCAGAAAGAGTATTTGAGGAAATAATAGCTGAAAATTTCCCAACTCTCATGAAAGAAATGAACTTACATGTCCAAGAAGCTCACCGTACCCCAATAAGAATAAATCCTAATAGACCTACACCAAGACACATATTATTCAGAATGTCAAATGTAAAAGATAAAGAGAAAATGCTCAGAGCAGCAAGAGAGAAGCAAATGATCACGTACAAAGGACGTCCAGTAAGACTTTGTGCAGATTTCTCTTCAGAAACCATGGAGGTGAGAAGACAGTGGTATGATACAATTAGGAAACTGAAAGAGAAAAACTGCCAGCTGAGAATTCTTTATCCAGCAAAACTGTCCTTCAAATATGAAGGTGAATATAAAGTATTCACAAACAAACAGAAACTAAGAGAGATTGCAAAAAAGAATCCACCTTTGCAGGAAATATTAAAGGAAGCCTTAGAACCTGAAAGAAAAAGACAGGAGAGAGAGGCTTGGAGGAGAGAATACAAGAAAGAAAAGCAGAAAGGATAACCAAAAGAGTAAAAAGAGAGACAAAAATAAGATGGCATATGAAAACCAAAGAATAAAATGGAGGAAATAAATAGTGCATTTTCAGTAATATCATTGAATGTGAATGGATTAAATTTCCCAATCAAAAGATACAGGCTGACAGAATGGATAAAAAAACATGAGCCATCCATATGCTTCTTACAAGAAACTCACCTCAGACTCAAGGATACAAACTGGCTGAAAGTAAAAGGTTGGAAAAAGGTACTCCATGTGAAAAGTAAACAGAAAAGAGCAAGGGGTAGCTATACTAATATCAGACAAAACAGACTTCAAATGCAAAAAAGTGATAAGAGATGCAGAAGGCCATTATATATTAATAAAAGGGACGATCCTCCAGGAAGATATAACAGTCATAAATATCTATGCACCTAACCAGGGTGCCCCAAAATATATGAGACAAACTCTGGCAAAAATGAAGGGAGAAATAGATATTTCTACAATAATCATTGGAGACCTCAACACCCCTCTCACATCATTAGATAGAACAACTAGACAGAAGATCAACAAGGAAACAGAGAACTTGAACAATATGATAAACAAGTTAGACCTAACAGACATACAGAACGCTGCATCCAAACTCAGTGGGTTATACATTCTTCTCAAGTGCCCATGGATCTTTCTCAGGATAGACCACATGTTAGGTCAAATTACAGCTCTCAATAAATATAAAAAGATTGAAATTATACAAATCACCTTCTCAGATCTTAATGGAATGAAACTAGAAATCAATAACAGACTGGAAAAAAGTAAATTTGCAAATGTGTGGAGTCTGACCAACACACTCCTAAATATTCAGTGTGTCAAAGAAGAAATTGCAAGTGAAATCAGTAAATATTGAGACAAATGAAAATGAGAACACAATGTATCAAAACTTATGGGATAGAGCGAAGGCAGTCTTGAGAGGGAAATTTATAGCCCTAAAGGCCTATATTAAAAAACAAGAAAGAGCTAAACTCAAAGATTTAACTGAACAACTTGAGAAACTGGAAAAATAACAGCAAACCAATTCCAAAGCAAAAAGAAGGAAAGAAATCATAAAGATTAATAAATAATAATAAAAGAAATGAGAACAGAAAAACAATAGAAAAAATCAACAAAACCAAAAGCTGGGTCTTTGAGAAGATCAATAAAATTGACAAACCCCTCACTAGACTAACAAAGAAAAAAAGAGAGAAGATGCAAATAAATACAATCAGAAATGAAAGGGGTAAAATTACAAATGACCTCACAGAAATAAAAAGAATCACAAGATGATATTAAGAGAAACTATATGTCAACAAACTAGACAACCTGGATGAAATGGACCAATTTCTAGAAACTCATAACCAACCTACACTGACACAACAAGAAATACAAGAACTTAACAAACCAATCACAATTAAGGAGATTGAATCCATCATCAAAAATCTCCCAGCAAAGAAAAGTCCAGGACTGGATGGCTTCACAGGTGAATTTTACCAAGCATTTCTAAAAGAATTAACACCAATCCTGTTTAAACACTTGCAAAAAATTGAAGAGGAGGGAAAATTACCCAACACATTTTATGAAGCCAACATCACCCTAATACCAAAGCCAGATAGAGATTTCACAAGAAAAGAAAATTACAGACCAATCTCTCTAATGAACATAGATGCAAAAATTCTCAACAAAATACTTGCAAATCTAATCCAACAGCATATCAAAAGACTTATACATCATGACCAAGTGGGATTTATTCCTGGTATGCAATGCTGGTTCAACATAAGAAAATCAATCAATTTAATACACCACATTAACAAATTGAAGGAAAAAAACCACATGATCATCTCAATAGATGCAGAAAAGGCAATCGACAAATTCCAACATCCTTTTTTTGATAAAAATACTTCAAAAGATAGGAATAAAAGGAAAATTCCTCAATTTGATAAAAGGCATATATGAAAAACCCACAGCCAACATCATACTCAATGGGGAAAGGTTGAAAGCTTTCCCCCTAAGATCAGGAAGAAGACAAGGATGCCCCCTGTCACCATTGTAATTCAACATTGTACTAGAAGTTCTAGCTAGGGCAATTAGACAAGACAAAAAAATCAAAGCCATCCAAATAGGAAAAGAGGAAGTAAAACTCTCACTGTTTGCGGATGACATGATCCTGTATTTAGAAAATCCTGAAGTATCCACAACAAAGCTACTTGAACTAATAAATGTGTTCAGCAAAGTGGCAGGATATAAGATCAACACACAAAAATCAGTAAGGTTTTTGTACACTAGTACTGAACAATCTGAGGAGGAAATCAGGAGGAAAATTCCATTTTCAATAGCAACAAAAAGACTCAAATACCTAGGAGTTAATTTAACCAAAGCAGTACAGGACCTATATGCAGAAAACTACAAAACAATGCTAAAGGAAAATTTAAAAGACCTAAACAAATGGAAAGGCATTCCGTGTTCAAGGATTGGAAGAATAAATATCGTGAAGATGTCAATCTTGCCCAAACTGATTTATAGATTCAATGCAATACCAATCAAAATCCCAACAGCTTACTTTACAGAATTAGAGAAGGCAATTACCAAATTCATCTGGAAGGGTAAGTGCACCCGAATAGCCAAAAGTATTCTAAAAATGAAGATCAATGTGGGAGGAATTTCGCTGCCTGAGCTTGAAACATATTACAAAGCTACAGTGGTCAAAACAGCATAGTACTGGCAGAAAGACAGACACATCGATCAGTGGAATAGAATTGAGAACCCAGAAATATACCCTCACCTATACAGTCAACTGGTTTTTGACAAACCTACCAAGCCCACGCTGATGGGGAAAAACAGTCTCTTCAACAAATGGTGTTGGGAGAACTGGGTATCTATAACCAAAAGAATGAAAGAGGACCCCTATCTCACCCCCTATACAAGAATCAACTCAAAATGGATCAAAGATCTAAATATAAAAGCCAGGACCTTTAAACTACTAGAAGAAAATGTAGGGAAACATCTTCAAGACCTTGTAGTACGTGGTTGCTCCTTGGACCTTACACCCAAAGCACGTGCAACAAAAGAATAAGTAGATAAATGGGACCTCCTCAAAATTAAACACTTTTGCACCTCACAGGACTTTGTCAGGAGGATGAAAAGGCAGCCAACTCAATGGGAAAAAATATTTGCAAATCACATATCTGATAAGGTTTTAATATCCAGGATATATAAAGAGATGTTACAACTCAACAATAAAAGTACAAATGACCCAATTAAAAAATGGGCCAAAGACTTGAATAGACGTTTCTCTGAAGAAGAAATACAAATGAAAAAAAAAAAACACATGAAAAAATGCTCAACATCACTCATGATTAGGGAAATGCAAATCAAAACTACAATGAGATATCATTTCACACCTATCAGAATGGCCACTATTAAAAAGACAGAGAGCTACAAGTGTTGGAGAGGATGTGGAGAGATAGGAACACTTCTTCACTGTTAGTGGGAATGCAGGATGGTATAACCAGTATGGAGGACTGTTTGGCAGTTCCTAAAGAAGTTGAATATAGACTTGCCATGTGACCCTGCAATACCACTGCTGGGTATATACTCAGAAGATCTGAGAGCAGTGACATGAACAAATATCTGCACAGTGATGTTCATAGCCACATTATTCACCATTGCCAAAAGTTGGAAACAACCCAGGTGTCCATCAACAGAAGAATGGATAAACAAACTGTGGTCTATTCACACGATGGGATATTATGCAGCTGTAAGAATAAATGAAGTCATAAAGCATATGGTAACATGGATGAACCTGGAGGACATTACGTTGAGTGAAGCAAGCCAGACACAAAAGGACAAATACTGTATGAATGCGTTACTATGAACCAAATATATTGTATAATATATTGTTTGATTAAAAAAAATTATATGTATCCATTACATTTAATTGAGAAATGTATATATTTATTCATCTGTGTTTACTTTTTAGTTTTTAATTGTTTATATTTTCAATTAAATGTACGAAATAAAAAAAATTCATCTTAGATATAGCACTTTAATAAGGAATCTTTGGAGAAATATTTTTGATCTTTGTTAGACAAAATTTCTTATTTATGACCTTACAACATGATTCATATAAGAAAAATTGGACTTCATCAAAATGAAAACTTTTCTTATTCAAACAACAAAATTAAGAAAATTAAAAGATGATTCATATAATGGGAGAAAATATTTAAAGATTACATATATGAAAGAGAACTTGTAACCATAATATGTAAACAATTATTATTACTCAATAATATGAAAAATTTAAAATCCTGTTAAGCATAGACAAATGGTATGTTTAGATATTTTAACAGAAAATTTCAATTGGGTGATAAACACATAAAAATTGTTCAACATCTTTAGCTGTTATGGAAATACATATATGATCCCCCCACCCCTGAAATTTCATTTCACATCCACTAGAATGGGTTTAATCAGAAAGTCAGATAATAAGAAATGTCATTGGGGATGTGAAGATAGGGAAACCGTGAAGCATTGCTGGTAGGAATATAAAGTTTTGCAGGAACTTTGGAAATCAGGTTGTTAGTTTCTCATATAGTTAAACTTCTATTTACTATTTAACCCATACGGTCTTCTTCCAGTAACCTACCCTAGAAAAAGAAAATGTATATTCCACTCAAATATATCCATGTGAATATTCAGAGAAGCATTATTCACAGCACCAAAAGAGTGGAAAATATTCAAATGCCCATCAATTGAAGAATGGACAAAAAATCTAGTATGTCCATACAATGAAATATTTGACAATAAAAAGAATGAAGTATTGAAATATGCTACAACATGGATGAACCTGAAAAAGATTATGCTAAGTGAAAGCCAGACTTAGAAAAGGTATATATTACATGAGTACTTGTATATGGAATTTATAGAAATGTTAATGCTATAAAGACTAAAAGCAGATCAGTTATTTACTTTGGTTGGGGTTGAATTGGGGATTGACTACATTTGGGCACGAGGAAACTTTTTGGGAGATAGTACTTTGAAACTGGAGTTAGTAATTGTTACATCAGTTTAAATTTACTAAAATCTATTAACTGTAACTTAAAATATGTTCACCTTTAAAGCCCATGTGGGGAGGGGTGGCTGCCCTCCAGGATGAGTAGGGTCAGCCATGAGAATATGGAGATGCCCAAAAAACTGTCAGGTATGCTGGCTGTGCTACAGCAGAGCCAAGTATTCCTAACTGGTTGCTGGTTACTAATAATAGTGTTTCCAATAACAAGCTCACATATTACAGGCAACACTGATTCCAGAGGAGATCTTAAAAGCAGTAAAAATGAGAGATGTGAAATGATAGAGAGTTGGACACAGCCATAACAAAGGAGTGAGAATTATGAATCAAAATAGTGAGTTTTATATTTCTTTTGGTATGTCTTAACTCTTTTTATGTTTGTCTCTTAGTTCAGAGTATATTTTCATACTTCTGGATGGTAATATTAAATTAACAAATGAAAATTCTTGAAAGAGCTCTATTCAAATTGCTAAAAATTAAATGGTTGCTTATATAGGTAAATGAGTAATCTTGAAGACCAAATTGGAGAAGCCAAATTAGAGAAAAAATTGCATAAAATATGAATAAAGAAACTACTTAAATGAAAGAAACTAAAAAGTTTATCCCAAATTCTCCCATAACCTTTCTATAGCCTATTGTGCCCCCATGATCTTCTCCTAAACTTGACTGAATTCCAGTGACTCATTAAAACCAGTTGAGGAATCAAAGGGCTGGGTGTGGAAAGACAGGGACGATGTGAGTTTAGCCTAGAATTTTGACTACTAGGCCTGGAAATTAAAATGGTAGGGAAAGAGGGGATATTACAGAATAAACCTTTTTTGTATAGTCTGTCCTGTAATTCCCCAATTAAATTTTTTGTTTGTTTGTTTTTAAAACAATTTATTGAAGTATATCATTCATACATGAACATACATAAACTATAAGTGTTCAGTGAACATTGTGAACTTACAATACAAACATGCATAACATCATACAAGGCTCCCACACATCACCCCACCACAAACACCCTGCATTGTTGTGAAACATTTGCTAACAAATTATGAAAGAGCATTGTCAAAATATTACTACTAACTATAGTCTGTATCTTCCTCCCCTATACATTTTTTAAAGGATTTATTTATTTATTTACTTTTATCCATTTTTTACCCCTGACCCTGTTTTTGCAGTTTCTGTGTCCATTCACTGGGCAACTCTCTGTGTCCATTTCCTGCCCTCTCTTCTCATCCTTCTTCTCCTGTCTTCATTGGGATTCAATCCTTGGAACCTCCGATGTGGGAGAGAGGTGTCCTACCACCTATGCCACCTTAGTTCTTGGTTTTTCGGTGTGTCTCATCTTGGCTCTCTCTTGTGTCAGTCTCCTGTTATGTCATCATCTTGCTGTGTTGCTTGTGGAGCCTGATGGCTCACCTGCTCATGGAGTCTGGTGGCACACCCACACGTGGGACCTGGTGGTGCACCTGCACATGGGGACTGGTGGCCCATGCACCTACTATATTTTTCTTTTTTTAATTTTTACTGGGAGGTCCCTGGGATTGAACCCAGGTCCCTCCATATGGGAGACTGATGTCCAAGCATTTGAGCCACATCCGTCCCCCTGCTATATCTCTTAAGGTTGACCAAAGATAGCCAAAGTTATAGTCTTTTCCCATACAGGATGATCATATAATAAATCAGGCTTAGTTTATCACCAGCATTCTAAAAACCAGACCTAGGGGGGAAAACTAGATCTAGGGACACATGCATGGGTGAATGTTAAGCCTACCCTTATTATCACAAAATCAGGACAGTGATAATATTCACATCCCAATTAAATTTTAACAGCTTTTGAGATGACAGTAATAATCCAATGACCAAATTTCAGTAAGTAAAGAAAAAGTCCAAGAAACAATGTCTAAAATTATTTTAAAAATTTTTAATTATTTCAAATTGTTTTAAATTTTTTTTATATTTTATTGGTTATTTTTAAATTATTATCTAATTTTCTTATTTAATTTTATTCCGTTATTTTTTTGGCTTCATTTTTGGAGATGTTTTGGATCTCAGAATGGTGACAGCAGTGGTGGGGAAGGATAACTTGTGTGGGGTGTCAGTGATGTGGGGACACATAGGAAGGGGCTCACCTGGGGCATACTTCTAAGACATATGAATATATTCAAGTGTTCATGGGATATTGTCTCAGTGGGTGGAGATCCACAAAATAACTGAAAGAATATTCAATTCCCATCCTGGGGAATTCTGCTACATTTTCTAATAGGACAGCAAGAATCCCCTGAGTGTAATGGCAATATCTAGTGAAGAAAGACAGACCATTATGCCAGGCCCTTGACATTGATGATTGTACTTATGAAACTTTTCTTGTGAAATTGAAACTTAACCTAGTATTATATACTGCCTAAGAGTTACCTCTTGAAAGTCTCCTTGTTGTTCAAATGTGGCTTCTCTCTAAGCCAAACTCATCATATAAATGCACTACCTTCTGCTTGCATGAGACATGAATCCTGGGGATAAGCCTCCCTGGCCTCAAGGGATTATTACCAAGAACCAACTAACAATGCATCTGGAAAAAGACCTTGAACAAAAGGGAGAAATGGCAAATAAAAATGAGGTTTTATGGGTAAGAGATTTCAAAGTGAGTCAGGGGGTCATTCCAGAGGTTATGCTTATTCAAGTCTCAGCAGGATCTTATTGACTGCCACAGTAAACAGTGCCTCAAATAGCAGGGTTCCTGAGGGCTCTAGAGACATCTAGAAACTATAAGAAGGGCAGACAGTGCAGGAAGTCGGCACCCTGTCAGTCAGCCTTACATAGGAATTTATGCTCCCAAGTGTAACAGAGTTAGACACATTTATAGATTCTGTACACATGACTATTCTGCCTCTTTTATCTGAACCCATAATTAGCACTATACTTGATAAATATACATCCCAGAGACTTAAATTTTTGGTCCATCTATGTGCCTTGCCAGTTGAGTCTTGAATTTCAGCAGAATTGCAACATCTACTCTCCAGTTCATTGGGCTCCCTCACGACAACAAACAAGGAGATGATGATGGACAATACCCATCCAAGGATCAGAGAGTGTCTGCAACTGAAAGCAAGATGGCTCCATCCATCTGACCCATGGAATCTAAGTCCCCTCTCTGTTAGAAGCAGAGTGGGCATCACTATCCCAAAATCCTGCCCCTAACCAGCAGAAAGCAGCTACAGAAGAATGGCCACCATTCTTCAGCTCTCCCTTAAGAATAAGGTTGTGAACTCTCTGAGGGTGTAGTTGAGGCAGGTTAGTATAGGAAACAGGGAAGGCAGCTGGTCAGAATAAAGTCCACCAAAGACCCTGGTTACAAGGTCCAGTTTGAACATCCTGGACTCAGAAGAAGACCTGGATAGCTCCAAACAGAAAGCCCTCCCCATTGGCTCCCTGAAAGCTGACAGGTGAAAGTAGAAAGGCAACCAATCAGGACAAGAAATAGCTGGGGACTTATGTGTGTCTATGTGGACTCTCCTTGTCCCAAAACTATTTTTTTAAAATGAATCAATTTTATTGATACATATTAATAAAGCATAAATCCATCCAAAGTGCACAATCAACGGTATTTGGTGTAATCACATATTTGTGTATTCATCACTTCAATCAATCTTAGAACACTTTCATTATTCCAATAATAATAATAAACAAACAAACAAAAACACCTCATCACCTCCCAAACTCTCTATGCTTCCTTTGCTGTACGTTTCTGCTATTCTGTTTCTTTCTATCTAGTATATTGGTATTTATATTTGTGAAAGTCTTATATATGTAATTTCACCCAAATTTGTGTTTTACATGAGGTTTTACTTTCTTATACAGTCCCATGTTACAGATTTTGGCCTTCCTTCTAGTAATATATATAACCTTAGACTTTCCCTTTCAACCACTGTCATATCCATACAATAGCATTACTAGTTACAAACAAGATGATAGGCTTTAAACATTTCTATTCATTACCAAAGATTTATAAACTTTTTACCAATTCTGCACAGATTAACCATCAGCTTTCCATTCTCTACCCTCCTTTTATTTTTGGTGACCTACATTCTAATAATTTACACAATATATTTAGTTCATAATTGGACAATCATACAGTATCTGTCCTTTTGTTTCTGGGTTGCTCCACTCAACATAATGTCCTCCAGGTTCATCAATATTGTCATATGCTGAATGCCTTCATTTCTTCTTACCACTGCACAATATTCCATCATGTGTATACACTAAAATTTATTTATCCATTCATCTGTTGATGGACACCTGGCTTGTCTCCAACTTTTGACAACCGTGAATAACATTGGTGTGCAGATGATTGTTTGTGTCTCTGTTGTCAGTTCTTCTGGGTATATAACTAGTAATGGTATTGCTGGGTCACATGGCAAGTCTATATTCAACTTTCTTAGGATCTGCAAACAGTCCTTCACTATGGCTGTACCATTCTACATTCCCAAGAAGAGTGAATAAGCATTCCTTTCTCTCCACATTCTCTCCAAAATTTACAGTTTTCTGAATTTTTAATAGTAGCCCGTCAAATAGGTATGAAATGATATCTCATTGTAGTTTTGATTTTCATTTCCTAAATCACTAGTGATGTTGAATATTTTTTTCAAGTATCTCTTTGCTATATGTTTCTCTTTGGACAATCATCTTTTCATGTCTTTTGGCCATTTCTTGTCTTTTTCTTGTTGGGTTGTATGATCATGTATGCTAAACCCTTATCAGATATGTGATTGCCAAATATTTCATCCCATTGAGTTGGCTGCCTTTTCACCCTTTTGACAAAGTCCTTTGACATGCAAAAGTGTTGAATTTTGAGGAGGTCCCATTTACCTATTTTTTCTTTTGTTGTTCATGCTTTGGGTGTAAGGTTTAAGAAACTACTACCTACTAAAGGTCTTGAAGATGTTTTCCTACATTTTCTTCTAGGAGTGTTATGGATGTTGCTTTTATATTTAGGTCCTTGATCCATTTTGAGTTAATTTTTGTATAAGGTGTGAGATAGGGATCTTCTTTCTCTCTTTTGGATATGGATATCCAGTTCTCTCACACCATTTGTTGGATAGACTGTTCTGGCCCAGCTAGGAAGGCCTGGCTGCCTTGTCAAAAAATCACTTGACTGTAGATGTAAGGGTCTATTTCTGAGTTCTTAATTCAGTTCCATTGGTCAATGTGTCTGTCATTATACCAGCACCATGCTGTTTTTTTTACCACTGTAGCTAACTAATATGTTTTAAAATCTGGAAGTGAGACTCCTCCAACTTTGTTCTTTTTAAAGATCTTTTTGGTTATTTGGGGACCCTTACCCTTCTAAATAAATTTGATAATTGGTTTTTCAACTTCTGCAAAAAAGGCTCTTGGAATTTTTATGGAGTTGCATTGAATCTGTAAATCAATTTGGTTAGAATTGCCATCTTAACAATATTTAGTCTTCCAATCCATGAACACGGAATGTCCTTCCATTTACTTAAGTCTTCTTCAGTTTCTTTTAGCAATGCTTTGTAGTTTCTGAATACATGTCCTTTATATCCTCAGTTAAGTTTATTCCTAGATATTTGATTCTTTTAATTGCTATCATAAATGGAATTTATTTTCTGATTTCCTCTTCAGATAGCACATCAGTAGTGTATAGAAATGCTATTGTTTTTGTGTATTAACCTTTTATCCCACCAGTTAGCTGAACTCGTCTATTCTAGCTTTATTTTGGATTTTTTCAGGAGATTCTAGATAAAGGATCATGCCATCAGTGAACAGTGAAAGCTTTACTTCTTCCTTTCTTATTTCAGTGCCTTTTATTTCTTTGTCTAGTGTAATTGTTCTAGCTAGAACGTCTAACATAATATTGAATAACAGTGGTGACAGTGGGTATCCTTGTCTTGTTCCTGATCTCACTGGGGATGTTTTCCATCTTTCACCACTGAGTGCATTGCCAGCTGTAGGTTTTTCATATGTGCCCTTTACCATATTAAGAAAGTTTCCTTCTATTCCTATCTGTTAGAGTTTTTTTTTTTTTTAATCAAGAAAATGTGCTGTATTTTGTCAAATGCCTTTTCTGCATCAATTGAGAGGATCATATGGTTTTTCTTCTTCAGTTTATCAATGTGGTTTATTACACTAATTGATTTTCTTGTGTTGAACCACCCTTGCATACCTGGAATAAAACCCACTTGTTTGTGTAATTCTTTTAGTGTGCTTTTGGATTCTGTTTGCAAGTATTTTGTTGAGGATTTTTGCATCTATATTCTTTAGAGATGTTCGTTTGTCATTTTCTTTTTTTGTAGTATCTTTATCTGGTTTTGGTATTAGGGTGACGGTGGCTTCATAGATGAGTCTGGTAGTATTTTTTCCTGTTCAATTTTTTGGAAGAGCTTGAGCAAGATCGGTATTAGGTCATCTTTGAATAATTGGAAGAATTCACCTGTGAAGCAATCTTATCCCAGGCTTTTCACCTTTGGGAGGTTTTTGATGACTGTTTTAGTCTCTTCACTTGTGATTGGTTTGTTGAGATCTTCTATTTCTTCTGGGGTTAGTGTACGTGGTTTATGTATTACTAGGAATTTATCCATCTCGTCTATATTTTCTAGTTTTTTTGCATACAGTTGCTCCTAGTGTACTCTTATGATCTCTCTTATTTCTGTGAGGTCATTGGCAATGTTCCCCCTCTCTTTCCTGATTTTATTTTTTGAGTCTTCTCTCCCTTTTTCTTTGTCAGTCTAGCAGAGTGTTTGTCCATTTTGTTGATCTTCTTTAAGAACCAACTTTTGGTTTGGTTGATTCTCTCTATTGTTTTTTTTTTTGTCCTCAAGTTCACTTATTTCTCCTCTGATCTTTCCTATTTCTTTCCTTCAGCTTGGTTTGGGATTAATTTATTGTTCTTTTTCTAGTTCCTCCAGGTGTGCAGTTAGGTCTTCAATTTCAGCTCTTTCATTTTTTTTTTTTTTAAATAAGCATCGAGGGCTATAAACTTCCCTCTCAACACTGTCTTTGCAGTGTCTCATAGGTTTTGATCTGCTGTGTTCTCATTTTCATTCATCTCAAGATTTTTTCTGAATTCTCTTGCAACTTCTTCTTTGACCCACTGATTATTTAAGAGTGTGTTTTTCACATGGATGACCTTGAAGAGCTTTTGTTGAGTGAAGCAAGCCAGGCACTCAATTACATAACTTGCTGATATGAATCAAGCAAATTGAGCAGACTCACAGAGCTAGAGTCTGGAAGATAGGTTTACAAGAGACAGAAAGGAAGTAGATAGAGGGTTGTAAGTCAATGTCCATATGGGAAAAATCTATTATAAGGTGAAAGGGTGTAGTTGTGCAGTGGATGGGTATGACAGTGGTGCAGTGATGCTATTGGGTTGCTGGCCTATGAGGCAGGTAGCGTGGGGAGGTTACACTGTCCATGGAACTGAAGGGATGGTCAGGGGAGGGAGCAGATCAACTCTGGGAATTTGCAGGTATGTGCTTGAAACTACAATGTTGGGTATGTTTTTTGGCAAATATGGCAAGGGAGGATTACTGGTTTAAGGTGTTGGATGTGGGGGGCATGCAGGACAGGGTGAACCTGAAGCAAGCTTCCAGGGAGTATGTGAGTGTCATTCTGTCATAGTGTGTTGTATCAGTGGATGGAGATCCACACAATGGACTCCTATCCTGGGAAACCCTGCAATATTCTCAAATAGAGGGGCAGGATTATCTCGAGAGCATAGGCAGTGACTAATAGAGGAAGCCAGGCCAGTATGTCAAGCCCTCATTGTTGTTGCAAATAACTATGAATGTTGTTCTTCAAGGAATGAAGCTTGATGGTTGCTGTAGGGCCTGAGGAGAGGGGGAGGGAGGAATAGAATAGATGGAACATGGGACATTTTGGGGGGCATTGGAATTGTTCTACATGATCTTGCAATGATGGATACAGGCCATGTTAAGTTTCATCAAAATTTATAAAAGTGTATGGTCCAAAATGTAAAATATAATGTAAATCATTGACCATGGTTAGTAGCATTGCTTCAATATTTGTATATCAGTTGTAACAAATGTACAACCCATATGTAAAATGTAATTAATAGGGGAAAGGAGAAAAGGGAGAAGATCTTGGTTATATGGGAATCCCCTATATTCTGTACATGACTTTTCTGTAATCTAAAGTTTCTTTGAATATAAAATGAAAAAAAAAAAGACACGGGGAAAAATGTAAGAAAATGTCACTGTATAAACAAGACAACAGATCTTACAGTGATGAAAGACATAATGCCAAATTAGTTTTTAAAAATTTATTTTTAAATTATTTTTTATTTCAAATTCTTTTTAATTTATTTTTTTGTTTTTTTTTTCATTTTTAAAGCTATCATTATTATTTCATTTTCTTATTAATTTTATTCAGTTATTTTGTTGGTTTCATTTTTGAAAAAGTGTTGGACCACAAAAGGGTTACAACTGCGGCAGGGAAGAATCATTGGTGTGGGGTGTCAGTGATAGGGGATGAATAGGAGAAAGTTCACCTGGGGCATACCTATAAGGCATATGAGAGTTCAAATGTTCATGGGACATTGTCACAGTGGGTGGAGATCCACACAATAACCAAAAGAATATCCAATTCCCATTGCTTAGAGACTTCAAAGTGAGTTGGGAGTTCATTCCAGAGGTTGGCTTATGCACATCTCAGCAGGATCTCATTGACTGCCAAAGTAAATATTGCCTTAAATAGTGGGCTCCTGAGGGCTCTGGAGACATCCAGACATCATAAGCAGGGCAGACAGCTCAGGAGTTTGGCACCCTGCCAGTGGGCCCTGCTTTGGAATTGATGCTTCCCAGTGTGACAGAGTTGGACTCAGTTGTGGTTTCCCTACATGGGGCTCTTCTGTCCCTTATACTTGAACCTGTAGTTCAACATTACAGTTAATAGGTTTATGCCCAAGAGACTTAAATCTTTGGGCTTTCCATGTACCAATTGGCCCTGAATCGCAACAGAGTTGCAACACTTAATCTCCAGTTCATTGTATTCACCCAGGACAACTAACAAGGAAAGCATGATGGACAATGACCATCCCAAGGAACCAAGAAAGTCTGCAAATGCAAGCAAGATAGTCCCATCCATCTGCCCCAGGATATCTAAGCCCCTCTCAATTAGAGGCTGAGTGGGCATCATCATCTCAGAATCCTCAGGATTGGGGAAAGAATGATGGACTAGAGTAGACTTACTGTTATTCTACTATAGATTTATTGTAATTCCAGTAATGGAAGAACTTTTATCATTGATGTGGAGGCAGTGGCCACTGGAGGTTCTGATGGGAGGGAGAGAGGAAAAATAGGTGTAAGATGGGGGCATTTTTGGGACATTGGAATTGTCCTAAATGACATTGTAATGACAGATACAGGCCATTATATATCTTGTCATAATGTACAAAATTGTGTGGGAGAGAGTTTAAACTATAATGTAAACTATAATCCATGCTAAGTGACAATGTTCCAATATATGTTCATCAATTGTAACAAACATACCACACTAATGAAGGATGTTGTTAATGTGGGAAAGTGTGGGAGAGGTAGGGAGTGGGACATATGGGAATACCATATAATTTTTTATGTAACATTTAAATAATCTAGGTATCTTTAATAATAAAGGATAAAAAAAAATACTATAAAGCTACAGCAATTAAAACAGTGTGAGTAGAGACCTAAGGATAGACCACTAGGTCAGTGACATAGAATTGAGGGTCCAGAGATAAAACTGTATGTCTTTGGCCAGATGATTTTTTAAATTTGTTTGTTTATTTATTTTATATTTTAAAAGATGCTAGGGAGGTGGCTGTGGCTCAATCAGTGGGGCTCCCGTTTGCCATGTGGGAGGCCCCGGGTTCGGTTCCTGGGGCCTCCTGGTGGGGGCGGGCCCGCCCGCACGGCGTGGTTGGCTGACCAGGTGAGCACAGGCAGCGGGGGGGGGGGG
>JAKSZT010053772.1:0-99157 GCA_026826555.1 Tolypeutes matacus | reverse complement strand
GTGGGGAAATTTCAAAGAGAAGATTGGCAGCCTTTACATTCTCATCTTTAGAGCACATTGGAATCAATCTACAACTCCTGTATATGTCCCCTAGATCTGATTTGATTGGGAAATCTTAGCTGGGAAAGTTGTCTACAGGAGGACACTCCTCCTAAAATTAGCCCTCCAGGTAATAGCAACTAAAGATAATACAAGGAGATTTAAAAGATACAGACACAAATATAGAACAAATGCTGGAATAGGAACAGTAGAAGTTTTAGAAAAACCAACCAAAAAGAAATATGGGTTAAAAGAGAGACTGAAGACAGTATAAACACATCAATAAATTGGATGAAAAGACATTGGCAGACAATTACAAGTAGAAGTATTTTTAGTCCTCCAAGATGGTGTCAGAGTAGCTCAGGCAGGTCTCTTTGTAGCTCTCTTTGTGGGGCTCTTGCAAATCAGGGGAGAAAGTGTAGAAGTCATCTAGTGGAGCTCCTTTGGGGAACTTAAGACCATGAAAGTGTTGCATGTATCCTCCAGGAAGAACAGGGGACAGAGAGAGAGAGAAGCCAAAGGGAAAACCATGAAGAGAGATACTTCCACATCTGGGAATGCCACCTATCCAGGACACCTGAGACAAACAGCCTTGGTAAAATTTGTGCGTGAATGACCAATGGAGAGAGGAAAGGACAGATTGAATCCTTGAAATCTGGGGGATGTGGGAGAGGGCTGAGTGTAGTTTTCATGTTTTAACTACTTAAACAGGGCACCATTAATGTTTTAGAAAAAAAAATAAACTAAAAATCAAAGTAGAGCTGTGAAATAAAACCACTAGGCAAGAGAGAGAAATTGGAAAACAGAACAAAATACCTGTAACAGTATGGTATTATTTATGAATTCCAAAAAGAAATATAAATCATGTTTTTAAACTGGTCAGTTCCTCTGGCATGATAACCCTTTGACTGTATTAGATTCAGCTGAGATATCTGATTAAATTATTTTAAGATTATGGCTCTGATCCAATCACACATTAGAGTGTGACTCAGCATTGAGTCCCAGCTGCTTGAGCTGATGAAGCAGACTCTCACAAGGAAGTAGACACACAGAAGCAGATATGCAGGTAGAGAGAGTGCTACCTAGACATGGTCCTGGGAAGAGAGATATGCCTGATAGTCTACAGCTGACCTTATGTAGAGAATAGATCAGCTGAGCCCAGAAAGAAATGACCCTCAGGGAGAGAGACAAGCCTTATGCTAGCTTATGGCTGAGAACAGAAGGAACTGGGCCATGGACCCTTAGGAGGAAGAGGAAGTTTGAATCCTTACAGAGACTTGCAGCCATCTTGCTCCAACAAGTGGGAACAGACTTTGGTGGGGGAAGTGACTTATGCTTTATTTGCTTGTGACTGTAAGCTTCTGCTCCAAATAAATACCCTTTATAAATGCCAACAGATTTCTGGTACTTTGCATCAGGACACCTTTGGATGACTATTACAATACCTAACATAATCAGATGCCTAGCTATCAACAAAAGATGACAACCCAAACTAAGAAACAGGAAAATATGGCCCAGCCAAAGGAACAAACCAAGAATCCAGATGAGTCACAGGATTTAAGACAACTCAATAAGGCTCAGTACTGGTCTCTCATCAAAAACCATGGAGGCAAGAATGGAGTGGTACAATATATTTAAGTACTGAAAGAGAAAAAATACTGGCAAGGAATTCTTTACCCAGCTAAACTATCCTTCAGAAACAAAGGTGAGTTTAATATCTTTACAGACAAAGAAAAATTGAGAGAGTATGTTATTAAGAAACTGAATCTTATAAGAAATTTTAAAGAGGGTATTATATCCTTAAAGGAAAAGACAAGGTTGAGAGCCCTGGAAAAGACTGTAGAAAGGAAGAACATAAGTAAGAGAGGCTGAAATGGTTACAAGACAGAAAATAATAATATGTGACAGCAGAAAGTCAAGGGATAAAAATGATGAAGTAAGTAATGCCTTTACAGTAGTAACACTGAATGCTAATGGATAGAATTCCTGAATTAAATGTCGTAGACTGATAGAATGAGTAAAAAAATGAGCCACCTATTTTTGGTCTAAAGGAGACTCACCTTAGCTGCAAGCACAAAATCAGGCTGACAGTGCAAGGTTTGAAAAACATATTCCATGCTAATAGGAATAATAATAGAAAGGTGTAGCAATACTAATATCAAATAAAATAGATTTTAAATGCAAAATTCTTATGACAGATGAAGAAGTTTACTATTTATTAATAAAATGGACAATTATAACTATTCATATAACAAGTATAACTATTCATGCACCTAACATGTCCCAAAACACATGAGACACAAAATACACAAGACACACACTGGTCAAGCTGAAGGAAGAAATAGACATCTCTACAGTAATTGTTGGAAACTTCAACACTGCACTTTCAACATTAGAACTTCTGGATAGAGGATAAATAATGAAACTGAGAGCTTTAATAATATGATAAATGAACTACACCTAATAGACACTTATGGAGCATTACACCCCAAAAACAGCTGGATATACATTCTTCTCAAGTGCTCATGGATCTTTCTCCAGGAGACCATTTGTGGGGACATAAGTCAAATCTAGAAAAATTTAAAAGCATGGAAATTATACAAAACAGTTTCTCTGATCATAATAGAATAGAGTTGGAAATTAATAGCAGGTGAGAAAATGGAAAATTCACAAATAAATGGAGATCAGCCAACACAACCTTAAATAGTCGGTGGGTCAAAGTAGAAATTGAGAAATCAGTCAATAATCTCAAGATGAATGAAAACAAGAACATGATATATCATAATCTATGGGATTCAATGAAGGCAGTGCTGAGAGGGAAATTCATAACCCTCAATACTTATATTAAAAAAGAAGGAAGCTAAAATTAAAGACCTAACTGTACACATGGAGGAACCACAAAAAGAACAAGAAACTAATCCAAAAGCTGGTTCTTTGAGAAGATTAATAAACTTTACCAACCTTTAGCTAGACTAACAAATAATAAAGGGAGAAGATGCAAATAAATAAAATCAGAAATGAGAAATGGGATATTACCACTGACCCCACAGAAATAAAAGAGTTTCATAAGAGAATACTTTGAAAAATTGTCTGCCAATAATACGGACAATTTAGAAGAAATGGAGGAATTTTCAGAAACACAGAAGCAACCTACATCGATGAAAGAAGATATTAGAAGAACTAAACAGACCAATCACAAGTAGTGAGATTGAACTAGTCATCAAAAACCACTCATCCAAGAAAAGCCCAAGACCAGGTGGCTTCATGGGTGAATTTTACCAATCATTCTGGAAAGAACTAATACAAATCCTACTCAAACTCTTCCAAAAAATTAACAAGGATAGAACATTACCTAGCTCATTCTGTGATGCCAACCTCACCCTAACACCAAAGTTGTATAAAGATACTACAAGAAAAGAAAACTACAGATTGAGGGGAAAATACTACATGATCATCTCTATTGATGCAGAAAAGGCTTTCAACAATACAGAACCCTTTCTTGATTAAAATACTTCAAAAGATAGGATTAGAGGAAACTTCCTCAAAATGATAAAGGGTATATATGGAAAACCCACAGCTAACCTCATACTCAAAGGTGAAAGGCTAAAGGCTTTCCCTCTAAGATCAGGAACAAGACAAAGATGCCCACTGTCACCACTCTTATTTAACATTAAATTAGAAGTACTTCCTCAAGCACTTTGGCAAGAAAAAGTAATAAAAGTCATACAAATTGGAAAGGAAAAAGTAAAACTTTTGCTATACAATAGCAACTAAATGAATCAAATCTAGGAATAAACTTAACTAAGGATGTAAAGGACTTGTACACAGAAACCACACAACATTGCTAACGGAAATCCAAGAAGACCTAAACAAATGGAAAAATATTCCACATTTATGGTTGGGAAGACTAAATAACATCAAGATGTCTATCCTAACCAAATTAGTATACAGATTCAATGCAATCCCCCCAAAATTTTCAACAAAATATTTTACTGAACTGGAAAAGCCAATTATCAATTTTATTTGGAAAGGTAAGGGGTCTCAAATAGCCAAAAACATACTGAGAAGGAAAAATAAAATTGGAGAAATCATGCTTCCTGATGTTAAATCATACTACAAAGCTACAGTGGTCATAACTGCAATGTATTGCCACAAGAATAGACATACTTACCAGTGGAACTGGACTGAGAGTTCAGATATAGACCTACATATATTTGGCTGATATTCAAAAACATCAACAAACCAACTCAATTGGGATAAAGTAGTTTCATCAATTAATGGGGCAGGCAGCCTACTCAAGGGGAGAAAATATTTGAGAACCACCTATCTGATAGGGATTTAATATCCAGCATATATAAAGAAATCTTACAGCTCAAAAAAAAAAAAAAAACAAACAAACAAACAAACAAACAAACAAACAAACAAAAAAACCAACAACCCATTTTTAAAAATGGGCAAGAGATTTCCTCTTTTCCAAAGAGGAAATACAAATGGTTAAAAAGGACCTGAAAAGATGCTCAACATTACTATTAGGCAAATGCAAGTCAAAACAACAACCAGGTATCATCTTACATCTATTAGACTGGTTGCCATTAAAAAAACAGAAAACTGAAAGTGTTGGAGAGTTTATGAAGGAATAGGAGTACTCATCCACTGCCGGAAGGAACGTAAAATGGTGCAGCCATTGTAGAGGATGGTTTAGCAGTTCCTTGGGAAGCTAACCATAGAATTGCCAAATGATCTGGCAATCCCACTACTGAGAATATACCGAGGAGAATTGAAAGCAGGGACACAAACAGATATATGCACACCAAAGTTCTTTGCTTGTTGCTTCATTATTCACAACTGCCAAAGAATGGAAGCAATCCAAGTGCCCTTCAACAGATGAATGGATAAACAAAGTGTGGTGTATATATACAATGGAATATTACTAAGCTGTAAGAAGGAATGAAGTATTGATACATGTGACAACATGGATGAATCACCAAGAACTTATAGTGGGTGAAGTAAGACAGTCACTAAAGGACAAATATTGCATGATCTCACTGATATGAACTAGGGATATTGAGCAGACTCACAGAGGTAGAGGCTGGAAGATAGGTTACCAGGAGATAGTGAGTAGAGTAGTGAGCCAATGCTCAACCTGGTTTGAATCTATTATCATAGATTTATCAAAGTGGATGGGGGAGGTTTGGCAGTGGATGGAGGTGATGGTGGTGCAGTGATGTGATGTGAATGGGGTCAATGATGCTGTAGTATGAGTGTGAGTGGGGTTGGGAGGTGTGGGATGGGCTATTAAGAGTTAGGGAGAGGTCTGGAGGAAAGAAAAGGTGAACTATAGGGATGTAGAGAACGATGGTTGAGAATACAGTTGTGGGAGTGTTTGTTTGGCAACAATGGCAGGGAAGGGTTACTAGTCCAATGTGTCTTGGTGGGGGGATGTGTGGTGAAGGGTGACCCTAAAGCATATTCTAGGGAATATGAATGTGGTCATGTGGTCATAGGGTGTTATCTCAGTAGATGGAGACCCACACAATAACCAAGAAAATATTAAATTTCCATCCCTGGGAGTCCTGATATGTTTTCTAATAGAGTGTCATGAATCTCTAGAGTACATAGACAGTGCCAAATAAAAGAAAGGAGACCAATATGCCAAGACCTTGATATTAATGCTTGTACTTATGAAACTTATTCTTGTAAAATTGAAACTTAGCCTAATAATATCTATTGTCTAAGAGTTACCTCCGGAAAATCTCCTTGTGAGTCAAATGTGGCCTATCTCTTAGCCAACAACAAATAAACTCTGTACCTTTCCCCTGGAATGGGATATGATTCCCAGCAATGAGCTTCCCTGGCACTAAGAGATTATTACTAAGCACCAGCCAGTGACACATTTGGAAAAAGACCTTTACTGCAAAGGGGAAAATTAAATTCAAAAGATTTTTTACTGCTAAGAGATTTCAAAGTGAGTTGGGAGGGCATTCCAGAGGTTATACTTATGCACATTTAAGGCAGATCTCACTAACTGCCACAGTAAGCAAACCCTCAAACAGGGGTGCTCTACAATGGCTCCAGAGACATCTGCACACTATAGGTAAGGCACACAGCCCCATGAAATCAGCATCCCATCTGTGGGCCTTACCTTGGAATATATGGCAATCTATTTCCTCATTGTAACAATGTTAGGCTCATTTATAATTTCCCTACGCACGATTCTTCTAATCCTTTTATTTGAACCTATAATTAGCACTCTACTCATTAAATATATGCCCCAGAGACTTAAATCTTTGGTCTGCTCACATGTTGGTTGAGCTCTTAATCTCAGCACAGCTGCAGCCCACACCTACTCTCTAGTTCATTGGACTAGCCCAGGACAGCTAACTAAATGATGAGGAATGACAACTCTGTCTTAAAAAGTAAAGAGTATTTACAACTGTAAACAAAACAGTTCCTTCCATCTGCCCCATAAGATCTAAGCCCCCTCTCAATCTGAAGCAGAGCATCATCACCATCCCCAAATCCCCAACACTGAGGAATGAACAAACATAAGGGGGGCATGCAACCATGGACCAAACTAGATTTATTATTATTGTAGTAGCAGAAGAACTTGAACATTGATATAAAGATTATATCAATCTTTACCAGGGGTTTGTCTGCATATGATTTCTTTTTGTTGGCATTTGTATTTCTCCTTTAGAAAAATGTCTATTCAGGTCTTTCGCCTGTTTGTAATTAGATCATTTGTCTTTTTATTGTTGAGCTGTAGGAACTCTTTATATATCATGGATATTAGACTCTTGTCAGATGTGTGATTTTCAAATATTTCCTTCCATTGAGTAGGTTGCCTTTTTACCCTGTTCACAAATTCCTTTGAGGTGCAGAAGTGTTTAATTTTGAGGAAGTCCCATTTATCTATTTCTCCTTTCATTTTTTGTGCTTTGGGAATATGGTTTAAGAGATACACACCTACTGCATGGTCTTGAAGATGTTTCCTTACATTATCTTCTAGGAGTTTTATGGTCTTGGTTGTTGTCTTTAAGGATTTGATACATTTTGAGTTGTGAGATAGAGGTCCTCTTTCATTCTTTTGGTTAGGATATCTGGTTCTTCCAAAGCATTTGTTGAAGAGATTTTTTTTTCCCACTAAAGTGGACTTGATAGTCTTATCAAAAATCAGTTGACCATAGAGATGTGGGTCTATTTCTGAACTCTCAATTTGATTCTGTTGATCAATGTTTCTATCTTTATGGCAATATCATGCTGTTTTGAGCACTGTTGCTTTATAATACAGTTCAAGTCCAGGAAGCGTGCGTACTCTCACTTTGCTCTTCTTTTTCAGGATGTTTTTTGACTATTTAGGGCCCCTTTCCCTTCCAAAAAAATAATTGGTAATTGACTTCTATTTCTGTAAAGTAGGATGTCAGAATTTTGATTGGGATTGCTTTGAATCTATAATTCAATAAAGTTTGGGTAGAACTGACATCTTCATGATGTTTAGTTTTCCAATCCAGGGCAGAAGGATGTGTGTTTCAGAGAGCAGGTTATCTTAAGCTTCCTGCCAGCTCTCAGGGCAAACAATGTTTGGGACACAGCAGACCAAGTTCACTGGTTAAAATCTGAATTTGCCATGGGCTGTGTCTCTCCTGCTCCCCTTTCCTGGGGAAGAGAACCCCTGCAACCTTCTAGTCCATAGCTGCCATCCAGGGAATGGAGGACCCAGTGCTGTTTGCTCTGAGGTTGGAGGGATGTGTGCCAGCAGCTGCTACTGCAACTTTTCTCATGGAATCTTTTCAGCCAAGCTAGACTCTTTTCCTTTGCCCATCTCTCTTCTCAGTGGCATCTAGCCTTTCCCTAGTATCCTAAGCCTTAGAACATTTTCCAGGCAGTTTCTGCCTGCCTGACTTGTAGTAATTTTTCTTGGAGAGAAGTGAGTTCTCTGCCTCTCCAGTCATCTAATTTCTTTTTCTAGTTCATCCAGATGGGGCATTTTTAAATGATTTGAGAATTTTCCCTTTTTTTATTATAGATATTCATACATTTAAATTTACCACAAAGTACTATCTTTGACTTACCCCATATGTTTTGGTATGTTCCTTTTCACTTTCTTTGGACTCAAGATATTTCTTCATTTTTCTCATTATTTTTTCTTTGACCCATTGTTTTTTTAAGAGTATATTATTTGATAACCATATATTTGTGTATTTTCCAGTTTTCCTTCTGATATTGATTTCTAGCTTCATTACATTATAATTGGAGAAGTTGCTAGGTAAAATTTCAATATATTTAAATCCATTTACACATGCTTGTGACTGAACAGTTGGTCTATCCTGGAGAATGATCCATGTGCACATGAGAAGAATGTGTATTCTGATGGAATTGGGTGGAGTGTTCTGTATATGTCTGTAAGTTTTAATATGTTTATAATATTGTTCAAGTCTTCTGCTTCCTTATTAATATCTGCCAAGATAGAGTGTATTGAAGTATTTGACTCACATCGTAGGGCTTCCTATTCCTCTATTCAGATCTATAAATGTTTGCTTCCTATATTTTGGTGTCTGTGATTAGATACATATATGTTTCAAATGTTATAAATTCTTGGTAGATTGACACTTTTAATATTATATAATGTCCTTTTTTTCTTTTTAAACAGATTTTGACTTGAAGTCTTTTGTCCAGTTTTAGTGTAGCCACCCTGCACTCCTTTGATTATAATATGCATGGAATATTTTTTCCAGTCTTTTACTTTTAATCTATTTTGTCTTTGACTTGAGGTTTTTCTTTTTTAAGGACATGTAGTTGGAAAATGCTTTTTTTTTTTTATCTCTCTGCCAATCTGCATCTTTTGATTTGAGTGTTTAATCCATTGATATTCAAAGTAATTACTGATCAGGCAGGAGTTACTTCCGCTCTTTTGTACTTGGTTTCTTATACTTCTTATACCTTTTTCATCACCTCTTTCCTCCATCACAACCTCCTTTTGTGTCTAGATCCCATTTAGTAGTGAAACATGGAGTCTCTTCTCATTTCCTTTTATGATTACATTTTAGATATTTTAGATACTTTTCTTGTGGTTATGATTTTTTTTTTAACATCCTAAATTTATAATAAACAAGTTTGATGTGATAACACCTTAACCTCAATAGCATACAAAATCTCTTCTCCTGTATCTCTCCACTCACTCTCTTTCCATTGTTCCTGTCACAAATTCCTTCAAATTCTCAAGATTCCCCTTTATTTCTTCTTGCAGTGTTGAATGCACTCCCTCAGGTTTTATTTATCTGGGGATGTCTTAAACTCTTACTCATTTGTGAAGGTGTTTTTTTCAAGATATAGAATCATTGGCTTGAAAGTTTCATTTTTAGTACTTTGAATATGTTACCCAATTTCATTCCTGCCTCTACAGTTTCTGATGAGAAATCAGCACTTAATCTTTTTGAGGATTCCTTGTATATGACATTTGGCTTCTCTCTTGTTGCTTTCGGAATTCTTCCTTTGTCTACGATATTTGACATTTTGATAAAAATATGTCTCATTATTATTGGGTTTATTTGGATTTTTTAGGTTTGGGATTTGTTGAACTTCTTGGAAATATATATTTCTATCCTTCATTAAAGATGTGAAATTTCTGGTCATTATTTCTTCAAATTTTTTTCTACCACATTCCCTTTCTTTTTTTCCTCCTGGAACTTCCATAATGCAAATTATGGAATATTTTATGGTGCTCATAATTCTCTTGTACTCAGCACAGTCTTTTCATTCTTTTTCTTTCTCCTCATAAGATGAATGATTTCAATTATCCTGTGTTCTAGTTTCCAGATTATTTCTTCTCCCTCTTTAAATCTACTATTGAACCTCTCTAATGTAGTTTTAATAACTATTATTGCATAATTCATCCCCCAAAGTTCTGATTGGTTCCATTATAAAATTTCTAATTCTTCCTTTTTTCATACATCATCTTGTTTCATTCATTTTACTTTATGCTCATGGTTTCTTTAGCACACTTAATTTCATAGAGTTGTCTTAATGTCTTTAATCAGATGTTCTAATGTCTGTGCTTTCTCTGTTGTATCATTTTGAAACTTTGAATGGGTTATCTCTTCCTGTCTCTTTGTAAGTATTGTATGTAACCTTATGTTGAAGTCTTAACATTGTACGTTATTGGATATTTTAAGTCTGAAAATAAGATTCCCCTTCTTATCTAGGGTTTCAGTGTATATTGTCTTTGTATTGAGGCTTTTCTTAAATTTAGTATAATTTATATTATATGTTTTCACTCCAGCTTTCACCAGGGGAGTACTCTATAGCTCTGCATCTCAGCTCCCCATTTCCATGCTGCTTTTTGCTTCTGGTAAATTTCAGTTGAGGGCCAGGGAATTGGACCCTGATTCAGTTTTCTGTAATGTCAATGGAGGTAAAGAACAAAGACCCACAGTCTATCTTTAAGTACACCAGAATTCACAGCCAAGGGAGCACACTGAAATGCATGTATGGTGCCAAGATACTGTGCATAGATCAGGCCTCAGGCACCCACAGATCAACAAGCTGACACCATGTGTCCCACAAGCTACCCTGTTGTATGAATTGGGGGTGGGCCAGACCAGTAAACTTGTCCTCAGTCTATCCTACTACTTAAAGGCATTTTTCTTTCTGATTCAGCATTCATTGAGATCGCCTCTAGGCTCATTCTTGTATCATTCTTCTTTCAGAGTTTTGTGAAGTTTATTTTGCCCAATTTTCAGTGATTCTAAGTGAGACTTTCACTGGTACATCTTATTCCACTATCTTTACACAGGATGTAACCCTGTGAATATTATGTTCATTTTAATTTTGGACTGTTTTCTTTTGTATAATTGAGATGCAAGTGTTCTTTAAATATACTAGATATAAGTCCCTTATGAGATATATGATTTTCAAATACTTTCCCACATCCTGAGGTTTCTTGGTACACTTTCTTGTTGATAGCCTTTCAGACAAAAACGTTAAGTTTTATGAAGCCCACTTCATCTATATTTTGTTTATAGTTGGTGCTTTTAGGATAATATATAAAATTACTATGCCAAATCTAAGGTCATGAAGAGGTACCCAAGTATCTTACAATAGGAATTTTATTACTTTAGCCAATTCATTTAGATCTTTGATTCATTTTGAGTCCATTTTTGTATATTATGTAAGAAAAGGACACAAATTCATTTTTCTTGCATATGGACATTTCATTATCCCAGCACTATTTGTTAAAAGGCTATTATTTCCCCATGCTACCCTTGTCAAAATCAGGTGCCCATAGATGAATTACCTTATTTCCGTATTCTTAATTCTTTTCTAAGTATATAATGTCTGTGCTTGTGCTAATACCATGCTGGCTTGATTTCCATTGAATTAACTAGTATTTGAAACTAGGAGGCATGAATCTTTCTACTTTTTCTTCTTTTTCAATATTGTTTGCCTGTTCTGATTTTCTTGCAATTCCATATGATTTTTAGAATTAGAATTAGCTTGTCAGGTTTTACAAAGACATCAACTAGGATTTTTTTCTCCCAATTTTCTTTATACATATAAAAAAAAAATAAATCCATCCAAGGTGTATAATCAATAGTATTTGGTATAATCACATAGTTTTGTATTCATCACTCCAATCATTTTAGAGCAGTTTCATTACTCCAGTAATAATAATAAAAATACTAAAAAACAAAAGCCAACCAACCAAACAAACAAAACTCATCACCTCTCAATCTCTCTGTGCTTCCTCTGCCATACATAGCTGCTATTCTGTTTCCTTCTCTCCAGTTCATTTGTATTTATATTTTGTAAAAACAGTCTTATATATGCAATATCACCCATATTCATATTTTACATGAGGTTTCACTGTGCTTTCCTTCTAGTAATGTAAATGTCCTCAGGCTTTTGCTTTCAAACACTATCATACCCATATAATAGGTCTGTTAGTCACAAACAGCATGATGTGTTCTCACCATTTCCATTAATTTCCAAAGATATACAAACAACCTTTTAACCAATTCTGCACGGATTAACCATCAGCTTCCCATTCTCTACCCTCATTTTATTTTCTGGTGACCTATATTCTAATTATTAATTCCATGAGTTTACATAATATATTTAGTTCATTATAGCACATTCATACAGTATTTGATTTTTTAAAAATTTTTATTACTTTTTTTTGTTTAAAGATACTTAGATTATACAAATGTCACATAAAGAATATAAGGGATTTCCATATGCCCCACTCCCCATACCTCCCACATTTTCCCATATTAACAAGACCCTTCATTAGTGAGGTACATTCATTGCAGTTGAGGAACACATTTTGGAGCATTGCCACTAAGTGTGGATTATAGTTTACATTGAATTTACTCTCTTTCCCACACAATTCTTTAGATTATGGCAAGATTTATAATGGCCTGTGTCTGTCACTGCAATGTCATTCAGGACAATTTCCAATCCCAAAAATGCCCCCGTATTACACCTCTTTTCCCTCTCCCTGCCCTCAGAAACTCCAGTGGCCACTGCCTCCACATCATTGATATAATTTCTTCTTTGCTAGAATCATAATAAGTCTATAGTAGAATACCAGGGAGTCTACTTTAAGCCATAGTTCATTCCCCAACCCTGAGGGTTCTGGGATGGTGATCTCCACTCCATCTCTAACTGAAGGGGAATGTGATACCCTAGGGACAATGGATGGGACTTGCAGTTCCTTGGTATGGTAGTTGTCCATCATAACCTCCATGTTAGATGTCCTGGGTGAGACCAATGAACTAAGAGATTAGGTGTTGCAACTCCAATGAGATTCAGGGCCCAGCTGGCACATAATGTTTGTTCATATGTGTCTGGCTTGCTTCACTCAATATAATGTCCTCCAGGATCATACATGTTGTCATATGCTTCACTGCTAAATTTATTCTTACTGCTCCATAATATTCTATCATGTGTATACACCACAATTTATCCATTCATCAGTTGCTGGATGCCTGGTTTTTTTTCAACTTTTGGCTAGTGTGAATAATGCCACTATGAACATCGTTGTGCAGATGTCTATTCCTGTCACTGCTTTCAAGTATTCTGGGTAAATACCAGCAATGGCGTTGCCGGTCACAGAGCAAGTCTGTATTCAACTTTCATAAGAATTGCCAAACAGTCCTCCACAGTGGCTGTACCATTCTACAATCCCAACAAGAGTGAATAAGCATTCCTATCTCTCTCCACATCTTCTCCAACATTTACAGTTTTCTCACTTTTTGATAGTGGCCAGTCTAATAGGTGTGAAATGATAACTCATTATAGATTTGATTTGCATTTCCCTAATCGCTAGTGATGTTGAACATTTTTTCATATGTGTCTTCACCATTTGTATTTCTTCTTTGGACAATTGTCTTTACAAGCCTTTTGCCCATTATTTAATCAGAATACGTATCTTTTTATTGTTGAGTTCTATAATTCCATTATATAAAATGGATTGTATATGTGATTGCCAAATATTTTTTCCCATTGAGTCGGCTGCCTTTTCACCCTTTGACATAGTCCTCTGAGGTGCAAAAGTGTTTAATTTTGAAGGGGTCCCATTTATTTTTTTTTTCATTTGCTGCTCATGCTTTGGGTATAAGGTTTAAGAAACTATGGCACAAGTTTTGAAGATGTTTTCCTACATTTTCTTCGTGGAGTTTTATGGTTGGTTTTTTTATTTTTTAATATTTTTTAAATATTTTAGATTACATAAATGTTACACAAAAATTACAGGGATTTCCATGTTCCCCACTTCCCACATAAACATCCTTCATTAGTGTGGCACATCACCTGCAATGGATATACACATCCTGGGGCTTTGCCACTAAGCATGGACCATAGTTCCCATTGTAGACCACACTCTCTCACACACAGTTCTGCATGTTTATATGCTGATGTAAAATGGCCTATATCTGTCATTGTAATGTCACTCAGGATAAATACCATGTCCCAAAAAAGCCCCTGTATTACAACTGCTTTTCCCCCTCCCTGCCCCGAAAGCATCCAGTGGCCACTGGCTCCACCTCAATGTTGTAACTTCTTCCATTGCTTTAATCATAATATGTCTACAACAGAATACCAGTAAGTCACCTCTAGTCCTCAGCTCTTCCCACAATCCTGAGCAGTCTGGGATGGTGATGACCACTCCACCTCCAAGTGAGAGGGGGCTTATATGCCATGGATAAGATAGAAGGGATTATCCTGCCTGCAGCTGCAGACTCTCTTCATTCCCTGGGATGGCTGTTGTCCATCATCATCTCCCCGGCAGGTGTCTTGGGTGAGTCCATTGATGTAGAGTAGGAGTTGCAGCTCCACCTAGATTCCAGGTACAGCTGGCACATGGGCAGACCAAAGGCTCCAGTCTCTGGAAGTACACCTACAAACTCCAGCACCACATATAGGTTTGAATAATAGTGATTGATGGACCATGTGCAGGGATGACTTATTTGAGTCTAACTCTGTCACTCTCAGGAGCACATATTCCAAAGTAGAGCTCACTGATAAGGCATCAAACCCTTATATAGGACCTGGGTATCTCCAGAACCCTCAGGAGCCCCTCTGTGTGGGGTGATATCCACTTTGGTGTTCTATGAGATCCTACTGAGTTGTGCGTAAATGTTGCCTCTGGGATGACCTCCCAACTCTCTTTGAAGTCTCTTAGTCATATGAACTCATTTGTCTACCTTTTCCCCCTTTTATGTAAGGTCTTTTCCCAACAATATTGCAGGTTGGTACTTGGTATTAATTCCTCGTTGTCAAGGAGGCTCATCCCCGAGTGTCATGTCCCACTCTGGGGGGGAAGGTAATGTATTCATATGCTGAGATTGGCTTAGAGAGAGGCCACATTTGAGCAACAAGGAGGCTCTCAGGTGGCAAGCCTTAGGCATCCCATAACAGTAGGCTAAGTTTCAATTAAAAGAGCAAAGACTCGTAAGACTAGTCAACAATAACAAGTACCCATTAGTGGACCATTCTTCTTCGCCAGACATTGACCCTGCACTTGGGGTAATGTTGCTGCTCTCTTGGAGAATGGCAGAGCTCTCCAGGCTGGAAATTCAGTATTCTCTCATTTATTGAGTGATTCTCCACCCACTGTGACCATGCCCCACACCTTGATCATTTGAACAATTTAATATATCTTTCATGTATATTCAGGTGAACTTCCTCCCATGAAATCTCCATCCCAGACACCCCCCATCAGTAATCCTCTCCTGCCCATGTTGTAGCCCTTCTGTGATCTAAACCTTCCTTGAAGATGAAGCCCATATAATAGCCAAATACAATTAATAGGAAAATGAAATAATAATGATAAGTTTAAATGTAAGACATAAAATACATGGAAACTTAAAAGAAAAACACTAAAAATAAAATAAAGGATTGGGATATTCAAAAAAGGGAAGAAACAAAAAATTTTTTTTTTTAATTTTTTTGAACATTATTCCTTTTAATCACTGCATTTTCGGGCATCCAGTCTGTACCGTGGCACCCTCCCCCTCTCACTCCTCAGTGTCTCCCAAATTTTCATTTAATTTTCAAAGAAGTTTTAGGTCACAGCAAAGTCACACACACAATACTAGAGACTCTCATATAACCAACCTCCTCCCCCTTCCTTCACCCTATATTCAAACCTTTTTGTTTGTGGATGGTAGCATTGCTATAACTGTTATACAGATAGTGAAACACAGCTACTAAACATTATAAATGGTTTACAGTATACTTTACAATTTAGACAGCACAGTTTAATAATTTTTGATGATATTTACCATGTCCTGTGTCCATCAATGTAAGATAGTGAAAAATATTTCCCCTGACCACTCAATACCCCCTGTTTGATCTTTTCTGTTCCTTCCTCTCCATCCCCCTGGGACACATGACACACCCCTGTCTTGACTCATTGGATGACAAGATTCATAGTTACATGCAGCAAGAGGTCTTGACATGCTGATTGTCGTCCTCTATTAGGATCCACCCTTACTCCTAAGAGACAGCCACCTGTCTGTTTCTGAGTGAATCAGTCCTCCCAAAGATGGGGGTCCATCTCCTTCCCACTCACCATGTGGGTCTCCACTCCCCAACCCAACATATTATGATAGGATGAACACTCACACACTTTCCAGAAGCCTACTCCAGATGCACCCCATCCTGAATGCCCCCCCAACCAACACTGAAAACCAGTGACACTACTCTGTCATATTGCCATAAGAGCATTCCCACTCTTGCAATTTCAACCTCATACCCACAAATCCCGTGTTCACATGGCCCCTCTCCCATCTCTCCCCCCAGAATCCTGGGAATTCTAACCTGTCCTTCCTAATCTACCCACCTGTCAACTCTGCACCACCAAACCCAGTAATATCAATCCCCACCTGTCCTATCCTTCACTATGCAACTATACTCTATCTCTTTACCATAGATTATGTCCGTATGGGTGATGGCTCACAACCTTCTTTTCTCTTTCTCTCTCTTGTTAACGTATCTTTCAGACAATTGTTCTTAGAGACTGCTCGCTTTCCTCAATTCAAATCAGTGAGGTCATGTACAGTTCATCCTTCAATTCCTGGCTTGCTTCACTCAACATAAGGCCTTCAAGATTCATCTATGTTATTCCATGTGTTAGCACTTTATTCCTTCTTACAGCTGACTAATATTCCATTGTATGTATGTACCACACTTTGTTTATCCATTCATCAGTTGATGGGCACCGAGATTGATTCCAACTTTTGGCAATAGTGAACAATGCTGCTATGAACATTGGTGTGAAAATATCTGCTCATGTCTTTGCTTTCAATTCTTCTGGGTATAGACCCAGCAGTGGAATTGCTGGATCATATGGATGGTCTATTGTTAGTTTTCTGAGGAACCGCCTTACTATCCTCCACAGTGGCTGGACCATTCCACAATCCCACCAGCAGTGGATGAGGGCTCCTATTCCCCCACATCCTCTCCAACAAATATAGTCTGTGTTTTTAATAGCCACCATTCTGATGGGAGTAAGATGGTATCTCATTGTAGTTTTGATTTGCATTTCCCTAATAGCTAGCGATGTTGGGCATTTTTCATGGGCTCTTAGCCATTTGTATTTCTTCCTTGGAGAAGTGTCTTTTAAGGTCACTTGCCCATTTTTTAAATGGGTTGTTTGTCTTTTTATTTTCAAGGTGTAGGATTTCTTTATATATGCAGGATATTAGGCTACTATCAGATATATGGTTGCCAAATATTTTCTACCATTGGGTAGGCTGCCTTTTTACTTTCTTAATAATGTCCTTTGAGGTTCAGAAGTTTTTAATTTTGAGGAGATACCATTTATTTTTTCTTTTGCTGCTCATGTCTTGGGTGTGTAGTTCATGAAACCATTTCCTATTATAAGGTCCTGTAGGTGCTTCCCTACATTATCTTCCAAGGTGTTTATGGTTTTGGCTCTTATATTTAGATCTTTGATCCATCTTGAGTTGATTTTTGTATAAGGTGTGAGATGGTATTCCTCTCTCATTCTTTTGGATACAGATATCCAGTTCTCCAAACACCACTTGTTAAAGAGGCCATTCTCTCCCAACTGAGTGGGCTTGGTGGCCTTGTCAAATATCAGATGACAGTATATGTGAGGATCTATGTCAGAACTCTCAGTTCAGTTCCATTGGTCAGTATGTCTATCCTTGTGCCAATACTATGCAGTTTTGATCACTATAGCTTTGTAGTATGTTTTAAAGTCAGGTAGTCCAATACCTCCAACTTCATTTTTCTTTTTCAATATGTCTTTGGCAATTTGGGACCTCTTACCTTTCCAAATATATTTTGTAGTTAGTTTTTCCAGTTCCTTAAAAATACACTGTTGATTTTTATTGGGATTCCATTGAATCTGTAGATTAGTTTGGGTAGGATAGACATCTTGATGATGTTTAGTCTTCTTATCCATGAACAGGGAATATTTTTCCATTTATTTAAGTCTTCTATGATTTCCTTTAACAGTGTTGTATAGTTTTCTGTATATAAGTTCTTTGAATCTTTAGTTAAATTTATTCCTAGCTATTTGAATCTTTTAGTTACTATTGTAAATGGTATTTTTTTCTTGATTTCCTCCTCAGATTGCTCATTATTGGTGTACAGAAATGCTACTGATTTTGAGCATTGATCTTATAGCCTGTGACATTTTTGATTCCCTTTATAAGTTCTATAAGCTTTGTTCTAGATTTTTCAGGGCTTTCTATGTATAGGATCATGTTGTCTGCAAATAATGATATTTTTACCTCTTCTTTCCCAATTTGGATGCATTTTATATCTTTTTCTTGCCTCCATGCTCGAGCAAATACTTCTAAGAAAATGTTAAATAGGAGTGGTGATAGTGGGCATCCTTGTCTTTTTTCCTGATCTCAGAGGGAAGGCTTTTAGAATTTCACCATTAAAGATGCTGTTAGCTTTAGGTTTTTCATATATACCCCTTATCATATTCAGAAAGTTTCCTTCTATTCCTATCTTTTGCAGTGTTTTTTTTTTTTTTTTCAGAAAGAGTGCTGTAATTTGCTGAATGATTTTCTGCATCTATAGAGATAATCTTGTGAGTTTTTTCTTTCAATCTGTTTATGTGGTGTATTACATTGATTGATTTCTTATATTGAACCATCCTTGCATACCCGGGATGAAACCCACTTGGTTGTGGTATATAATCCTTTTGATATATTGTTGAATGTGATTGGCAAGTATTTTGTTGAGGATTTAAGCATCTAGGTTCATTAGAGAAATTGGTCTGTAATTTTCTTTTCTTGTGGTATATTTGTTTGGTTTTGGTATTAGGGTAATGTTGGCATCATAGAACAATTTAGGCAAAATACCTTCTACTTCTATTCTTTGGAAGAGCTTAAGCAAGATTGCTGTTAGCTCTTTCCAGAATGTTTGGTAGAATTCAGCTCTGAAGCCATCTGGTCCTGGGCTCTTCTTAGTTGGGAGGTTTTTGATGACTGAGTCTATCTCTTTACTTATAATTAGACTGTTGAGTTCATCAATTTCTTCTTTCATCAATGGAGGCTGTTTGTTAGTTTCTAGAAATTTCTCTATTTCCTCTAAATTATCATTCTTGGCATATAATTTTTCAAAGTATCCTTTTATGATACTCTTAATTTCTGTGGGGTCAGTTGTGATATCCCCTTTCTCATTCCTTATTTCGTGTATTTGCATCTGTTCTCTCTTTTTCTTTGTTAGTCTGGCTAAGGGTTTGTTAATTTTATTGATCTTCTCAAAGAACCAGCTTTTGGTTTTGTTTATTTTTTCTAGGACCTTCTTATTCTCTATTTCATTTAGTTCTGCCCTAATCTTTGTTATTTCATTCTTTCTACTTCCTTTAGGTTTAGTTATTGTTGTTTTTCGAATACTTCCAAGTGTGCAGTTAGGTCTTCAATTTTAGCTCTTTATTCTTTTTTAATATATGTATTTATGGCTATGAACTTCCCTCTCAGGACAGCTTTGGCTGCATCCCATAAGTTTTGATATGTTGTGTTGTCATTTTCATTAGCTTCAAAGTAGTTACTGATTTCTTTTGAGATTTCCTCCTTGATCCACTGTCTCTCTAAGAGTGTGTTGTTTAACCTCCATATCATTGTGCCTAATCTGTTTCTCTGGCCCTTGGTGATTTCCAATTTCATTCCATTGTGGTCAGAAAAATTACTTTGTATAATCTCAATCTTTCTGAATTCATTGAGTGCTGTTCTGTGACCTAGCATGTGGTCTATCTTGGAGTGTGATCCATATGCACTCTAGAAGAATGTAAATCCTGCTGTATTTGGGTGTAGTGTTCCATATATGTCTATTAGGTCCAGATCCTCTTATGTGTTGTTCAGAGTCTTTGTTTCTTTATTGATCCTCTGTCTAGATGTTCTGTCTAATGGGGATAATGATGTATTAAATTCCCCCACTATAATTGTAGAGGCATTTATTTCTCCACTTAGTTTCTCCAGAGTTTTCCTCATGTATTTTGAGACACCCAAATTAGGTGAATAAATATTTATGATTGTTCTCTTTTCTTGAGAGATTACCCTCTTTACTAATATCTAGTGTCCATCTTTGTCTCTTATAATAGTTTTTCATTTAAAGTCTATTTTGTCTGATATTAGGATAGCTACTCCTGTCCTCTTTTTCTTATTGTTTGCTTGTAAAATTGTTTTTCAGCCATTCACTTTCAGTCTCCTTGAATCCCTGGGTCGACGGTGGGTTTCTTGTAGGCAGCATATAGATGGTTCATATTTCCTTATCCATTCTGCCAATCTGCATCTCTTGAGTGGTGAATTTAATCCATTAATATTCAGTGTTAGTACTCACAATGAATTTCTTAATTCAGCCTTATTTTCTTTGGGCTAATATATGTCATATGTTGTTTTTATTTCTCTTTTTGTCTTTTTAGTTGTTTTGACACTATCCTCCAACTCTCTCTCCCTTGTTTTTCCCTTTCAACTTGTACAACTTCCTTTAGTATTAATTGAAGTGCAGGTTTCTTATTGACATACTCTCAATTTCTGTTTATCTGTGAATATTTTGAACTCTCCATCATTTTTGAATGCCCGTTTTGTTGGATAGAGAATTTATGGCTGGAAGTTTTGTCCTTTTAGTACTTTGACTATGACATACCACTATCTTCTTGCCTCCATGGTTTCAGATGAGAAATCAGCACCTATTCTTATTGTGTTTCCCTTTTATGTGATGGTTCTCTTTTCTTTTGCTGCCTTGAGTATTTTCTCTTTGTCTTGAGCATTGGATATTTTGACAAGCATATGTCTTGGAGTTGGCCTGTTGGGATTTATGCTGTTTTGGGTGTGTTGTGCTTCCTGAAATATGTACATCCATCTCTGTCAATAGGGTTGGGAAGTTTTCAGCCATTATTTCCTTCAACCCTCCATCTGTTCCCTTTCCCATCTCTTCTCCTGGGATGCCTATAATGTTTATGTTTGTGCATTTTTCATTTTAAGTTAAATCCCTGAGTCCCTGCTGGATTTTTTTCTATCTTTTATCTATCTGTTCTATTATCTGTTTGATTTCAGATGAATTGTCTTCCACCTCACTAATTCTTTTTTCTGCCTGTTCAAATCTGCTATAATGTGAATTCAGTGTCTTTTTGATTTCTTGGATTATACCACTGATCACCATCATAATTTTTTTTGTATGTTTACAATTTCTTCAGTATGTTCTCCCAGTGTCTTCTTAATATCCTTAATATCTTCCTTCACTTCATTATGTTGGTCCATGATACTTGTTTGGAAAGCTTTGATTAGTTGTTCGATGCTCTGCATCTCTTCCTGGTTTTTAGTTTGTTCATTTGGCTGGTCCATGTCTTCCTGTTTCTCAGTGTGGTTTGTAATTTTTTGTTGCCCTCTAGTTATCATTTTATCTTGATGGGTTTTTCAGTTGATTTGCCTCTCTCTCTGCTCTAGAGTTTTATTTAGCTGGTGGTTCTGTGTGTGTTTTAAGTTTTCTCTTTGACACTTTTTCTTCTTATTTTATTTCCTTGTTTCTTTCTATGTTCCCTTGAAGGCAAAAATTAGGGCTAGAGGAATCGAAAGATGTGAGGAAGGAAGAACAGTAATAGTAATATTGATAAATGTTAGAAGAAGGGTTGTATAAGACTTAATGAAATGAATATTTAACTCATGTAGGCAGTGTAGAGCAATAGAAAGAAAGTAGAGTACCCACAATGCACTAGGAAACCAAATAGAGGAAAATATATGTAATGATTTAGAAGGCTAGAATGATGAGGAGAGAGAAAAAGAGTAAAGAAAGGGCTGAAAGGAAAAAAATGAATAATAATAAATAAAGAAGAAAACAGAATAGAAAGAATAGAAGTTGACACCCTTAAGTTGTGGGCTAGTGAAAAAAGTGGGATGTAAGAACCATAACAACAAGCCAAAGGCAGAATGATGAAGAAAGGAAAAGAGAGAGCATTCTGACACAAAATCAATATAGACAGAGAATGGGAAGTCACAGAAGAAGAAGCATAGCAAAGAAGAGACAAGGTAGCAGCACCTAATTAAAAAAAAAAAGAAAGAAAAAAGAAGGGGGGCAGGAAAGAAGAAAATCAAAAGACAACAATTAAACAAACAAACAAAAAAACACACCAAACAACCACACAAGCAAGCAGTCAAACAAAGCCAAGGAAGAACAGTGTTCCTTCCTGGGCCCCTGTGGAACCTCTCAGCCTACTTGTGTTCATCAATGAATTGCCCTGCAAGTTTCTATCTACAGGTTTTGAGGCAGATTTTAGCGATTAAGTTTTTTTTTTTATTTCTTTTTTTATTTTTTGATGTGCATGTCTTCTTTTTTTTTGGGGGGGTGAAATAAGGGATCCAAATGAAGTCCTCTTGTAGACTACCCCTTTCACTGAGGGGACCCTAAATAGGCTCGTGGAAACTAATCAAGCACTTCCCACTTACTGGCCTCCCCAGGGGAGCTGAAGCTCTCATGCTTGTCAGTGCAGAATGATAAAATTGCCTGACTCCACCCTCTCTGGAGCCATGCCTTAGTAACACCGGGCTGTTGGGTAAATCAGGTTCTCTCAGCAGATTCCCCTTTCCCCTCAGCCAGGTGCTGCTTCAATGAGGGTGTCCAGGCAGCCAAATCCATGGAAAGGAAAACCCTCTCCAACTTCTGTCAGAACCCTCTCCCTCTCGGAGAATGCTCCTTCTCACTGGGTTGCTGGAGGGAGTTGGGACATATCCCTGGGTGGCTAGGTAGATCAGCCTTCCTCAGCAGATTCACCACTCCCCTTAGTCTGGTGCCACTTCAAGCCAGCTATTTTGTTCCCCAAAGCTGCAAGGGGTTCCCAACAGCCAAATCCACAGAAAGGAAATCCCTCTCTATCCTCCACCAGAACCCCCCCTCTCTTGGAGAATGCTCCTTCTCACCACAGTGCTGGCGGGAGTCACAGCTCAAACCAGCCTTTTTCCCTGAGGGTGGGGCTCAGCCATCTGTGTCAACCACCACAGGCAGGGGAAAAACTCACAAATCTCTTCTGAGCAATCTTCCTTGCCGTCCTGCTCCCTCCAGATCAAGTCAAAGTCCCAACAAGGATCTTGCCCCAGCACAGACCCTCCAAGGCAGGACCCTGTCACAATCAGTCATCCTCAAAGAGTGAGTCAGCGAGTGCCCTCCTAAACTAATGCCATCTAAAACTCCTATGATTGTTGTTTTTATAATTACATCCATGATCTGTTTTCAGTTAATTTTTGTATAAGGTGTTAGGTAGGTGTCTTTTTTTTTTTTTTCCCTTGGATATGGCTATCAAGTTCTCCCAGCACCAGTTGTTGAATAGACTGTTCTGGGCCAGCTGGCTGGACTTAAAACCTTGTCACAAATCACTTGACTGTACTTTTGTGGGTCTGTTTCTAAGTTCTTAATTCGGTTCCCTTGGTCAATCTGTTATGCCAGTACCATGCTGGTTTTACCACTTAGGTAAGTAATATGATTTAAAGTCAAGAAGTAAGAGTTCTCCAGCTTTGTTCTTCATTTTTGAGAGATTTTTGGTTATTCAGGGCCCCTTACCCTTCTAAATAAATTTGATTATTGGCTTTTCCATTTCTGCCCAAAAGACTGTTGTGAGTTTTATTGGGTTTATGTTGAATCTGTAAATCAGTTTGGGTAAAATTGACATCTTAATCATATTTCACCTTCCAATCCATGAACAATGAATGCCTTCCATTTATTTAAATCCTTATCCATTTCTTTTAGCAGTGTTTTGTAGTTTTCTGAATACAGGTCCTTTATATCCTTGTTTAAGTTTATTCCTAAATATTTGATTCTTTTAGTTGCCATTATAAATGAAAATTTTTTCCTGATTTCCTCCTCAGATTGCACATCAGTAGTGTATAGAAACATTATTGATTTTTGCATATTAAATAAATGCTGAACTCTTCTATTAGTTCTGGTAGCTTTCTTGTGGATTTTTGAGGATTTTCTAGCTATGGTATCATATCAACAGTGAATAGTGCAAGTTTTACTTTTTCCTTTCTTATTTGGGTGCCTTTTATTCCTTAATCTAGCCTAATTGTTCTAGCTAGAACCTCTAGCACAATGTTGGATAACAATGGTGACAGTGGGCATCCTTGTCTAGTTCCTGATCTCAGAGGGAAAACATTCAGTTTTTCTCCATTGAAAACAGTGCTAGCTGTAGGTTTTTCTTATGTGCATTTTACAATATTGAGAAAACTTCCTTCTATTCCCATCTTTTGGAATGTTTTTATCAAGAAAGGGTGCTGTATTTTGTCAAATGTCTTTTCTGCAAAAATTGAGAGGCTCATATGATGTTTCTTCTTCAATTTATCAGTGTGGTTTATTTTCTTGTGTTGAACCACCCTTGCATACCTGGGATAAAACCTGCTTGATTGTGGTTTGTAATTCTTTTAATGTGTTTTTGTATTCTGTTTGCAAGTATTTTGTTGAGTAACTTTGCATCTATATTCATTAGAAATGTTAGTCTGTAATTTTCAATTCACCTGTGAAGCTATCTGGTCCCTGGCTTTTCATCTTTTGGAGGTTTTGATGACTGTTTCAATCTCTTCCATTGTGATTGGTTTGTTGAGGTCTTCTATTTCTTCTAGGTTCGGTGTAGGTGGTTTGTGTGTTTCTATGATTTTGTCCATCTCCTTTACATTGTCTAGTTTTTGGCATACAGTTTTTCCTAGTATCCTCTTATGGTCTCTCTTATTTCTGCGGGGTCAGTGATAATGTTCCCCTGATTTCTGATTTTATTTGCATCTTCTCTCTTCTTTTCTCTGTCAGTTTAGCTAAGGGTTTGTTGATTTTGTTGATCTTTTCAAAAAACAAACTTTTGTTTTTTTTGATTCCAAAATATGGTCTATCTTGGAGAAGATTCCATAATCCCTTGAAAAGAATGCGTATCTTGCTGTTTTGGGGTGCAATAATCTATTAGATGTCTATTAGGTCTAGTTCATTTGTCATATTTTTCAAGCTCTCCTTTTCTTTCTTTATCCTCTGTCCAGACGTTCTATCCAACATTGGCAGTGGTGTATTGAAATTTCCAACTACTATTGTAGAGACATCTATTTCTCCCTTTAGCTTTGCCAGTGTGTGCCTAAAGTATCTTGGGCCACTTGGGTTTGGTGCATAAATATTTAGTATAGTATCTCTTCTTTGTGAATTGTCCCTTTTATTAATATATAATGACCTTCTTTATTTCTTATAACAGTTTTGCATTTAAAATCTATTTTGTCCAATGTTAGTATTGCAACTCCAGCTATTTTTGGTTACTATTTGCATGGAGTATTTTTTTCCAAGCTTTCACTTTTATCCTTGCTATATCCTTACATTTGAGGTGAATCTCTTTTAGACATCATATAGATGGATTTTTTTTTTTTTAAGTACCTGGATCATGATTGAACTCGGGACATCATATGTGTGAAGCCAGCACTCAACCACTGAGCCACATCAGGACCCCTGAGTTGGTTGTCTTTTTTTTGCTTGTTGTTTTTTCTTTGTTAGTTTGTTTATTTGTTTTTAGGAGGCAATGGTGACTGACCCTGGGACTTCCTATATGGAAACAGGCACTCAACTGCTTGAGTCACATCTGTTCTCCTCATATTTTTTTAATCCATTCTATCAGTCTATGTCTTTTGATTGGGGAGTTCATGTCATTAACATTCAATGTTATTATTGTAAAGGCAATACTTACTTCATCCATTTTGTCCTTGGCTTTCTGTTTTCATATCATACTTTTGTCTGTCTTTTTACCCTTTAATTTACTCTTCTGGGTAATCTTCATTTCCCCACTCTTCTCCAAGTCTCTCACCCCTTGATTTTTCCTTTCAGGCTGCAGCACCCCCTTTATTATCTCTTGTAATTCTGGTCTTTTTGTAACGTATTCTATTAGTTTTTGTTTGTCTGTGAAGACTTTGAACTCACCCTCTTTTTTGAAGGACATTTTTGCCAGATACAGAATTCTTGGCTGGCAGTTTTTCTCTTTCAGTACGTTAAATATATCATACCACTTTCTTCTCACCTACCTGATTTATGATGAGAGGTCAATATTTAATCTTATTAAAGTTCTGTTATATGTGATGTTTTGCTTTTCTCTTGCTGCTTTCAGAATCCTCTCTTTATTTTTGCTATTTGTCATTCTGCATAGTAGGTGTCTCAGAGTAGGTTTATTTGGATTTATTCTCTTTGGGGTGCATTGCCCTTCTTGGGTATTGATACTTTGTCCTACATAAGGGTTGGGAAATTTTCTGTCATTATTTCTCAGATATTCTTTCTGCTCCTTTTCCATTCTCTTTTTCTACTGGGTCACTGATAATGCACATGTTTGTCTGTTTCACATAGTCATTCAATTCCTTGAGATCCTATTCTATTTTTTCCATTCTCTTTCTGTTCTTCTGTCTTGCCCAATTTAGGTGTTTTGTCTTCAAAATCTCTAGTTCTGTATTCAAAGCAATTCAAATCTACTCTTATGTGCCTCTAATGTATATAAAATTGCACCCATCATTTCTTTCATTCCCATAAGATTTGTTACTTTTCTTTGCAGGCCTTTAAATTGTACTTATGCTCACTCAGTGTCCTCATAATATCCTTTAAACCTTTAGTCATATTTTTCAGATCTTTGGATTGATTTAGGAGAGCTGTTTCATTATCATTGATGTCTTAAATCCTGTATCTCTTCTGCATATTTGATTTGTTCCTTTGGCTAGGCCATCTCTTCCTCTTTCCTAGTATGGCTTGTAATTTTTTGCTGAAGTCTAAGCATATGAATACATGGTTAAATTTACTCTTATGGCCAATATCTCTCTCTTGCTTATTTTTTTCACAGCTCTTCTTTGATATTTGCTTCAACTTATTCTAAGTTTTTAAAATTGTTTGGCTTAGTCATCAAAATTGGGCCAGGGATTCCCTAATGGGGCACAGTTATTTTCCCAGGAGTTAGGAAGCAGGGAGAACCAAAAGCATTTTTTTGTCCATGAAATTCCCTGATTAGCCAGTGGATGGTACTAATCAGTGCACTTTTCCAAGGAAAGAAAATCTCCCTTTTCCTGTGTTTTGGTTTGGCCAGATCCAAGATTCAAAGCAGGTTATGCTGGCTGAATTCACTGAAGAAACCCCCCCCCAACTGCCCTTCCCTTTTCCTTTGTAACAGCTGACAAGGAGGAAGATGCAGGGGGAGGGGGGTTGATAACTCATGCTTGTTGTTTCAGGTTCTTCACCTCTCTGTTCCTCACCCTTCTGGGAATTGTGAAGCACTGTCCTTGTCTGCTGACCCCCAAAGCAGGTCCCTTGGACAGGTTTTGGCTCTTTCCCCACTGTTTTTGAGAGAGAGTTGAGCCCTCCCTGCCTAATCTTATGCCATCTTCCCACAATTCCCTCAACTAGGATTTTGATCAGCATTGCATTAAGGGTATGTTGTCTTTAAAAAATGTTACAAGGGGTTACAAGGAAGTGGCATTTGTCCTTTTATCAGTTGTTTATGAGGGGATATCTTACATCTGCTTGTTGATGGCAACACTTCCACAGAAAAGTACATACTTGCTAAAAGAAATCAAAGATCACCTAAACAAATTGAAGGGTATTCCATGCTCATGGATTGGAAGACTTAATCTTTTTAAGATGGCAATTCATCTCAGAGTATTTTCAGATTCAATGCAACTCCAATTAAAATTCCAGCAACCTACTTTGCAGAAATGGAAAAGCCAATTATCAAATTTATTTGGGAGGGTAAGGGGGATACAAAGAACCAAAATCTTCTTAAAACAAGAAAAAAGTTGGAGGACTCACACTTCTTGTCTTTAAAACTTATTACAGGAGATGGCATCAGTTTAGGAGGGCACTAACTGACTTATTCTCTGAGGACAACTGATTGGGTATAGGATCCTGCCTGGGGGTCTGTGCTGTGGGCGGATGGAGCAAGAACCTTTGAAGACATCTATCTGGAGGGAGCTCAACATTGCTCAGGAGAGATACATGAGTTTTAACCCTCCCTGTGGTGGTTAACACAGATGGCTAAACCCCTCCCTCAGGGAAAAAGGCTGGTTTGAGCTGCGACTCCCACCAGCAACCCGGTGAGAGGGAGTGTTCTCCAAGAGTGGGAGGGTTCTGGCGAAGTGTAGAGAGGGGTTTCCTTTCTGTGGATTTGGCTGCCTGGAACCCCTTGCAGCTTTGGGGAACAAAATAGTTGGCTTGAAGCGGCACCAGGCTGAGGGGTATGGCAAATCTGCTGAGTAAGTTGATTTACTTAAATGCCCAGGGATACATCCCAAACACTGCCAGCAACCCGGTGAGAGGGAGCATTCTCTGAGAGTGGGAGGGCTGTGAAAGAAGGTGGAGAGGGGTTTCATTTCTGTGGATTTGGCTGCCTGGTCCCCCTCATAGCTTTGGGGAGCAGATAAGCCAGCTTGAAGCAGCACCAGGCCGAAGGGAGAGGTGAATCTACTGAGGAAGCCTGATTTAACCAGCAGCCCAGTGACACTGAGGCTTTACTCCAGAGGGAGCAGAGTCAGCTGTTTTTATTGTTCTGCAATGACAAGCATCAGAGCTTCAGCTCCCCTGGGGAGACCAGAAAGTGGGAAGTGCTTGATAAGTTTCCACGAGCCTAGTTAGGGTCTCCTTGGTGAATGAGGTGGTCTAGAAGAGGACTTCTTTTGGGTCCATTATTTTGCCAAAATAAAAAATAGAAAAAAGACAATCACTTTAAAAAATAAAAATGAAATTTTCTTTTCAATTTAGTTTAATAGCTAAAATCTGCTTTAAAACCTGTAGATAGAACCTTGCAGGGCAATTAATTGATGAATACAAGCAGGATGAGAGGTTCCGCAAGGGCCCAAGAAGGAATACTGCTCTTTCTTAGCTTTGTTTGACTGCTTGCTTGTGTGGTTTTTGGTTTTTCTTTGTTTTACTTTTTTTTTTTTTTTTTTTTTGGTGTCTCTTGCTTTTCTTTCCTCTTTCCTGCCCCACTTCTTTTTTCATTTTTCTCAATTAGGGGCTGCTAGCTTGTCTCTTCTTTGCTGTGCTTCTTCTTACATGATTTCCCATTCTCTGTCTATATTGATTTTGTGTCTGAATGCTCTCTCTTTTCCTTTCTACATCTTTCTGCCTTCTGCTTTCTGTTGTGGTTCTAAATACCACATTTTTTCATTAGCCCACAACTTAAGAGTGTCAATTTCTATTCTATCTATTCTGTTTTATTCTTTTTTAATTAATATTAACTTTTTCCTTTCAGCCCTTTCTTTACTCTTTCTTCCCTCCTCATCATTCTAGCATTCTAAATCATTATATATATTTTCCTCTATTTGGATTCCCAGTCCATTGTAGGAACTCCACTTTCTTTCCTATTGCTCTACACTGCCTACATGAGTTAAATATTCATTTCACAAAGTCTTATACAGTCCCTCTTCTAACTTTTAGCAATATTACTATTATCCTTCTTCCTTTCTCACATCTTTTGATTCTGAGGGCCTTATCTTTTGCCTTCAAGGGAACATAGAAACAATCAAGGAATTAAAATAAGAAGAAAAAGTGTCAAAGAGAAATCTTAACACACACACAGAGCCACCAGCTAAATAAAAATTTAGAGCAGAGAGAAGAGTTAATCAACTGAATAAACCCATCAAGATAAAATGATGACTAGAGGGCAACAAAAAATTACAAGCCACACAGAGAAACAGGAAGACATGGACCATTCCAATGAACAAACTAAAACCCAGGAAGAGATGCAGAACATTGAACAATTAATCAAAGTTTTCCAAACAAATATCATGGACCAGCTTAATGAAGTGAAGGAAGAGATTAAGGACATTAAGAAGACACTGGGAGAACATACTGAAGAAATTGTAAACATACATAAAATAACAGATATGATGGTGATCAATGGCACAATCCAAGAAATCAAAAAGACGCTAGATTCACATAACAGCAGATTTGAACAGGCAGAAGAAAAAAATAGTGAGGTGGAAGACAATACATCTGAAATCAAACAGACAGTAGAAAAGATGGACAAAAAGATAGAAAAAATCCAGCAGGGACTCTGGGATTAAACTGACAACACAAAACGTACAAATATATGCATTATGAGCAACCCAGAAGGAGAAGAGAAGGGAAAGGGAACAGAAGGAGTGTTGAAAACTTCCCAACCCTATTGAGAGAGATGGATGTGCAGATCCAGGAAGCACAGCACACCCCAAACAATATATATCCCAACAGGCCAACTCCAAGACATATACTTGTCAAAATGTCCAATGTTGAAGACAAAGAGAAAATACTCAAGGCAGCAGGAGAAAAGAGAACCATCACATGCAAGGGAAACACAATAAGATTAAATGCTGATTTCTCATCTGAAACTATGGAGGCAAGAAGACAGTGGTATGACATAGTCAAAGTATTAAAAGAAAAAAACTTCCAGCCACTAATTCTCTATCCAGCAAAACTGGTATTCAAAAATGATGGAGAGATCAAAATATTCACAGATAAACAGAAATTAAGAGAGTATGCTGCTTTGACAAAATACAACACTCTTTCCTCATAAAAACACTACAAAAGATAGGAATAGATGGAAACGTTCTGAATATGATAAAAGGTATATATGAAAAACCCAAAGCTAACACCATTTTCAATGGTGAAATCCTAAAAGCCTTCCCTCTGAGATTGGGAACTAGACAAGAATGCCCACTATAACCACTTCTATTTAACGTTGTCTTAGAAGTACTTGTGTGAGCACTGAGACAAGAAAAGGATATAAAAGGTATCCAGATTGGAAAAGAAGAAATAAAAATTTCATTATTTGCAGATGACATGATCCAATACATAGAAAGCCCAGAGAAATCCACAACAAGGCTTCTGGAACTTATAAAGGAGTTCAGTAATGTTGCAGGCAATAAGATCAAGGCTCAAAAATCAGTAGCATTTCTGTACACCAATAATGAGCAAACTGAGGAGGAAATCAGGACAAAAATACCACTTACAATAGTAACTGAAAGAATCAAATACCTAGGAATAAATTTAACTAAAGATGTAAAGAACTTATATACAGAAACCTACACAACACTGTTAAAGGAAATCAAAGAAGACTTAAATAAATGGAAAAATATTCCCTGTTCATAGATAGGAAGAATAAACATCATCAATATGTCTATCCTACCCAAACTAATCTACAGATTTAATGCAATCCCAATAAAAGTCAACACTGTATTTTTTAAGGAACTGGAAAAACTAACCAAAAAATATATTTGGAGAGGCAAGAGGCTCCAAATTGCCAAAGACATATTGAAAAAGAAAAATGAAGTTGGAGGTATCACACTACCTGAATTTAAAACATACTGCAAAGCTACAGTGATCAAAACTGCGTGGTATTGGCACAAGGATAGACCTACTGACCAATGGAACTGAATTGAGAGTTCTGATATAGATCCTCACATATACAGTTATCTGATATTTGACAAGGCCATGAAGCCCACTCAGCTGGGAGAGAATGGCCTCTTTAACAAGTAGTGCTGGAGAACTGGATATCCATATCCAAAAGAATGAGAGAAGAATAACATCTCACACCTTATACACAATCAACTCAAGATGGATCAAAGATCTAAATATAAGAGCCAAAACCATAAAGACCTTGGAAGATAATGTAGGGAAGCATCTACAGGACCTTGTAATAGGAAATGGTTTCATGAACTTCACAGCCAAAGCACGAGCAGCAAGAGAAAAAATAGATAAATGGGATCTCATCAAAATTAAAAACTTCTGCACCTCTAAGGATGTTAATAAGAAAATAAAAAGGCACGTCCCAATGGGAGAAAATATTTGGCAACAATATATCTGATAAGAGCCTAATATTCTGCATATAAAAAGAAATCCTACACCATGAAAATAAAAGGACAAACAACCCATTTTAAAAATGGGCAAGTGACCAGAAAAGACACTTCTCCAAGGAAGAAATACAAATGGCTAAAAAGCACATGAAAAAATGCTCAACATCGCTTGCTATCAGGGAAATACAAATCAAAACTACAATGAGATACCATCTTACACCCATCAGAATGGCAGCTATTAAAAAAAACAGGAGACACTAAATGTTGGAGAGGATGTAGAGGAATAGGAACCCTCATCCACTGCTGGTGGGACTGCGGTATGGTCCAGCCACTATGGAGGACAGTTTGACGGTCCCTCAGAAAACTAACAATAGATCTTCCGTATGATCCAGCAATTCCAGTGCTGGGAATGTACCCAGAAGAACTGAAAGCAAAGACACAAACACATATATGCACAGCAACGTTCATAGCGGCGTTGTTCATCATTGCCAAAAGTTGGAATCAGCCCTGGTGCCCATCAACAGGTGAATGGATAAGCAAAATGTGGTACATACATACAATGGAATATTACTCAGCTGTAAGAAGGAATAAAGTGTTAATACATGGAAAAACGTGGATGAATCTTGAAGATCTTATGTTGAGTGAAGCAAGCCAGGCACTGAAAGATGAACAGTATATGACCTCACTGATCTGAACTGAGGAAAGTGAGCAGTCTCTGAGAACCATTGTCTGAAAGATAGGTTAACAAAGGAGAATAAGAGAAGAGCAGGCTTTGAGCCATCACCCATATGGACATAATCTGTGGTAAAGGGATAGACTGTGGTTGCATGTTGGGGGATGGGGCAGATAGGTGGTGGTGTTCCTGGGTTTGGTGGTGCAATGCTGGTGGGTGGGTGGATTAAGAAGGGCAGGTTCAAATTTCCAGGGCATGTAACTGTGAATATTGACATTCCATGGGTCAGGATAGGGTGGTGTCAAGTGTCCTGGAGGGTTGGTGGGAAGGGAACAGTCAAGACCTAATTGGCTGTTTGGTGGTCATGGGAAAGGTTTTTCATTACCTTACAGTAATGGACACAGGACATGGTAAATATCATCAAAATTATTAAACTGTATCATTTAAATAGTAAACTATACTGTAAATCATTGACAATGTTTAGTTGCTATATTTTGCTATCTGTATAACAGTTATGAAAATGCTAACATCCACAAAAAAAAAAGGCGGTTGTTAATACTGGGTGGGGAAGAGGGGGTGGTTTGGTATCTGGGAGTCTCTGGTACTCTGTGACTTTGCTGTGACCTAAAACTTCTTTGAAAATTAAATGAAAATTTGGGAGACAATGGGGATTGAGAGGGGGAAGGAGGCACGGCACATCGGACATCCGATAACACAGTGATAAAAGGAAAAAAAAGAATATATATATATATTAAAGGCATTTCTTTTGCTTTTTTCCCCATTTTTTTAATGTACCAATCCACTAATTATATTTTGTTTTGTTTTGTTTTTTTGTTTATTTTTTTCCCCTGAGTTTCCTCATGTTTGTCTCTTGCATGTAAGCTTATCATTGTTGTTTCTTTTTCCTAGTAAGTGTATTTGATTATTTTACGGACTACTTGTTCATGGAGGGTTTAGATCACAGAAACATTACAATGGGTACTGCAGGGGGTTATTGGTGGGGGGTGACTGGGAGGGGGGATTCATGGGAGTTAGTTCATCTGAAGATACATGAAAGATATACAAATTTGTTCAAAAGATGGGGCATGGTCACGATGGGTGGACAGTCCCACAATAAATGAAGGAATCTGAATTCCTAGCCTGGAGAGCTCTGCCACACTCTCCAAGACAGCAGCAATAGTCCTCTGAGTGCAGGGACAGTGTCTGTCAAAAGAGGATGACCCACTGATGAGTTCTTTTTATTGATGACTACCCTTGTGAGTCTTTGCTCTTGTAACTGAGTCTTAGCTTGCTGTTGTGGGGTGCCTAAGGGTTGCCACCTGAGAGCCTCCTTGTTGCTCAAATGTGGCCTCTCTCTAAGCCAAACTCAGCATATGATTGCATTACCTTCCCCCCAACATGGGACATGACTCCCGGGGATGAGCCTCCCTGGCAACGAAGGATTAAAACCAAGTGCCAACTGGCAACACAACTGGAAAAAGACCTTGAATAAAAGGGGGAAAAGGTAAAGACCAATGAGTTCAAGTGGCTAAGAGACTTCAAAGAGAGTCGTGAAGTCATCCCAGATGTAACTCTTGCACACACCTGAGTAGGAGCTCATAGAACATCTAAGTGCCTATCACACCACACAGAGGGGCTCCTGAGAGCTCTGGATACACCCAGGTCCTATATAAGGGGGGATAGCCCCAGAGACTGATGCCTTATCAGTGGGCTCTATTTTGGAATCTGTGCACCTGAGAGTGACAGTGTTGGACTCAAATAAGTCCTCCCTGCACATGGTTCATCAGTCCCTTCTATTCAAACCTGTATGTGATGCTGGAGTTTTTAGGTATATTTCCAGAGACTGGAGCCTCTGGCCTACCTATGTGCCAGGTGTGCGTGGAATTTCGGTGGACCTGCAACTCCTACACTACAGCTCAATGGACTCACCTGGTGAGGAGACAACAATGGGCAACAGCCATCCCAGGGAATGGAGAGGGCCTGCATCTGCAGGCAGGATCATCCCACCCACCATATCCATGAGATATAAGCCCTCTTTCACTTCGAGGTGGACTGGACATCACCATCCCAGTCCCCTCAGGATTGGGGGAAGAATTATGGACTAGAGTGGACTTGATGGTATTCTGCTGTACACATATGGTGATTCTAGAAATGGAAGAAATTATAACAATGAGGTGGAGCCAGTGGCCACTTGACACTTTTGGGCAGGGAGGGTATGTGCAGTTGAAATACAGGGGCTTCTTTAGGATTTGGAGGTTGTCCTGAGTACTGTTGTGAAAACGGATGTAGGCCATTTTAAATCAGCACAGACCACTCAGAACTGTGTGGGAGAGACTGTGGTCTATGATGTGGGCTGTGGTCTATGGTTGGTGGCAAGGCCCCAGGATGTGTAAGTCCATTGGGGCTGGTGGGCCACACTTATGGGAGATGTTTGTGTGGGATATGGTGGGAGGTGTGGGAGGTGGGCAACATGGGAATCCCTGTGGTTTCCATGTAATATTTTAGGTAATCTAAGCACCTCTTACAATATATTTATATATATATAAATAACATTTTTGTAAACAAATGTACATATATGCATATATGTTTATGTATCATTTTACAAATATTGGTATGTATTGTGAAAATTTTGATTTTTACCCACAATAAAAAATAAATAAATTTAAAAAAACCAAAAAACAAAAAAACAACTTCCATATTTTTGTGCCTAGTCTGTTTCTCTGGCCCTTAGTGAATTCCATTTTCATTCCATTGTGATCAGAGAAATTACTTTGTATAATCTCAATCTTTCTGAATTCATTGAGAATTGTTTTGTAGCCTAGCATGCGGTCTATCTTGGAGTATGATCTATGTGCACTCGAGAAGAATGTAAATCCTGCTGTATTTGGGTGTAGTGTTCTGTATATGTCTACTAAGTCCAGGTCCTCTAATGTATTGTTCAGATCTTTGTTTCTTTATTGATTCTCTGTCTAGATGTTCTGTCTAATGTTGACACTGGTGTATTAAAGTTCCCCACTATAATTGTAGAGGCATTTATTCCTCCACTTAGTTTTTCCAGAGTTTGCCTCATGTATTTAGGCACCCCGATTAGGTGCATAAATGTTTATAATAGTTTTCTTTTCTTGAGAGATTACCCCTTTTACTAATATATAGTGTCCATCTTTGTCTCTTACAATAGTTTTGAATTTAAAGTCTATTTTGTTAGGATAGCTATTTCTGCCCTTTTTTGGCTATTGTTAGCTTGCAAAATTGTTTTCCCGCCATTCACTTTCACCTCCTTGAATCCCTTGCTCGAACCTGTGTTTCTTGAGGACAGCATATAGATGGATCATATTTCTTTATCCATTCTGCCAATCTGTGTCTCTTGAGTGGTGAATTTAATCCATTAATATTCAGTGCAATTACTCACAATGAATTTCTTACTTCAGCCATATTTTCTTTTGGTTTATGTATGTTATATGTTGTTTTGTTTCTGTTTTTGTCTTTTTAGTTGTTTTTAAACTCTCCTCCTAGCCTCTCTTCCTTGTTTTTTTCCTTTCAACTTGTAGAACTTCCTTTAGTATTAATTGAAGTGCAGGTTTTTTTTCGTTCAACCTCTTTATGTGGTGTATTACATTGATTGATTTTCTTATATTGAACCATCCTCGCATACCCGGGATAAAACCCATTTGATCATGGTGTATAATCCTTTGATATGTTGTTGAATGAGATTAGCAAGTATTTTGTTGTGGATTTTAGCATCTAGGTTCATTAGAGAAATTGGTCTGTAATTTTCCATTCTTGTGGTATCTTTCTTATATTTTGGTATTAGGGTAATGTTGGCATCATGGAATGAGTTAGGCAATATTCCTTCTACTTCTATTTTTTGGAAGAGCTTAAGTAGAATTGGCATTAGCTCTTTCCGGAATGTTTGGTAGAATTCAGCTGTGAAGCCACCTGGTCCTGAGCTCTTCTTAGTTGGGAGGTTTTTGATGACTGAGTCTATCTCTTTACTTGTAATTGGACTTTTGAGTTCATCTATTTCTTCTTTCATCAATGTAGGCTGTTTGTGGGTTTCTAGAAACTTGTCCATTTCATCTAAATTATCATTCTTGTTGGCATATAATTTTTCAAAGTATCCTCTTATGATACTCTTTATTTCTGTGGGGTCAATAGTGATATCCCCTTGCTCATTCCTTATTTTAAGTATTTTCATCTATTCTCTCTTTTTCTTTGTTAGTCTGGCTAAGGGTTTGTCAATTTTATTGATATTCTCGAAGAACCAACTTTTGGTTTTGTTTATTGTTTCCAGTGCTTTCTTATTCTCTATTTCATTTAGTTCTGCTCTAATCTTTGTTATTTCCTTCTTTCTACTTCCTTTAGGTTTAGTTTGTTATTGTTTTTCCAAATCCTCCAAGTGTGCAGTTAGGTCTTCAATTTTAGCTCTTTCTTCTTTTTTAATATATGAATTTATGGCTATGAATTTCCCTCTCAAGACTGCTTTTGTTGCATCCTATAGGTTTTGATATGTTGTGTTTTCGTTTTCATTAGTTTCAAGGTAGTTACTGATTTCTTCTGAGATTTCCTCTTTGACCCACTGTTTGTCTAAGAGTGTGTTGTTTAACTTCCATATCTTTGTGCCTAACCTGTTTCTCTGGCCCTTAGTGATTTCCAACTTCATTCCAATGTGGTCAGAGAAATTACTTTGTTTAGTCTCAATCTTTCTGAATTCATTGAGAGTTGTTCTGTTGCCTAGTATATGGTCTATTTTGGAGTATGTTCCATGTGCACTTGAGAAGAATGTAAATCCCACTGTATTTGGGTGTAGTGTTCTGTATATGTCTATTAAGTCCAGGTCTTCTAATGTATTGTTGAGTGTCTTAGTTTCTTTATTGATTCTCTGTCTAGATGTTCTGCCTAATGATGATAGTGATGTGTTGAATTCCCCTGCTATAATTGTAGAGGCATTTATTTCTCCTCTTAGTTTTTCCAGAGTTTGCCGCACATATTTGGAGGCATCCCGATTAGTTGCATAAATGTTGATGATTGTTCTCTCTTCTTGAGAGTTATTCCTTTTACTATTATGTAGTGTCCATCTTTGTCTCTTACAATAGTTTTGCATTTAAAGTCTATTTTGTCTGATATTAGAATAGCTACTCCTGCCCTTTTTTGGCTATTGTTAGCTTGTAAAATGATTTTCCAACCATTCACTTTCAGCCTCCTTGAATCCCTGGGCCGAAGGTGGGTTTCTTGTAGACAGCATATAGATGGATCATATTTTCTTATCCATTCTGCCAATCCCTGTCTTTTGATTGGTGAATTTAATCTATTAACATTCAGTGTTATTACTCGTAATGAATTTCTTAGTTCAGCCATTTTTTCTTTGGGTTAATGTATGTTATATGTTGTTTTGTTTCTCTTTTTGGTTTTTCATTTGTTTTTAAACTCTCCTCCAACTCTCTCTCCCTTGTTTTTTCCTTTCAACTTGTAGAGATTCCTTTAGTATTTCTTGAAGTGCTGGTTTCTTCTTGACATACTTTCTTAATTTCTGTTTATCTGTGAATATTTTGAACTCTCCATCATTTTTGAATGCCAATTTTGCTGGATAGAGAATTCGTGGCTGGAAGTTTTTTTCTTTTAGTGTTTTGACTATGTCATACCACTGTCTTCTTGCCTCCATGGTTTCAGCTGAGAAATCAACACTTAATCTTATTGTGCTTCCCTTGTATGTGATGGTTATCTTTTCTCTTGCTGCCTTGAGTATTTTCTCTTTGTCTTGAGCATTGGACATTTTGACAGGTATATGTCTTGGAGTTGGCCGGTTGGGATTTATACTATTTGGGGTGCATTGTGCTTCCTGGATCTACACATTCATCTCTCTCAATAGAGTTGGGAAGTTTTCAGCCATTATTTCCTTCAACACTCCTTCTGTTCCCTTTCACTTCTGTTCTCCTTCTGGGATGCCCATAATGCGTATATTTGTGCTTTTTGTATTATCGGTCAATTCCCTGAGTCCATACTGGATTTTTTCTATCTTTTTGTCTATCTGTTCTACTATCTCTTTGATTTCAGCTGTGTTGTCTTCCATATCACTAATTCTTACCTCTACCTGTTCAAATATGCTGTTATGTGAATCCAGCGTGTTTTTCACTTCTTGGCTTGTGCCGTTGTTCAACATCATATCCATTACCTTTTTAGGCATGTTTGCAATTTCTTCAGTATGTTCTCCCAGTGTCTTCTTTATATCCTTAATCTCTTCCTTCACTTCTTTAAGTTGGTCTATGATATTTGTTTCGTAACCTTTGATAAGTTGTTCGAAGCTCTGCATTGCTTCCTGGTTTTTACTTTGTTCATTGGAATGGTCCATGTTTTCCTGTTTCTCAGAGTCATTGGTATTTTTTTGTTGCCCTCTGGTCATCATATTATCTTGATGGGTTTGTTCAGTTGATTAGCTTTTCTCTATGCTCTAGAGTTTTATTTAGCTGGTGGTTCTGCAATTGAGTTAAGTTTTCTCTTTGGCACTTTTTCTTCTTATTTTATTTCCTTGCTTCTTTCTATGTTCCCTTGAAGGCAAAAGATTAGGGCCAGAGGAATCAAAAGATGTAAGGAAGGCAGAAGGATAATAGTAATATTGATAAAAGTTAGAAGAGGGGCCAAATGAGACTTAATGAGATGAATATTTAACTTGTTTAGGCAGTGTAGAGTAATATGAAAAAAAGTGGAGTTCCTGCAATGGACTGGGAAAACAAATGGAGGAATATATATAGTGATTTAGCCTAGAATTATGAGGAGGGAGAGAAATAGTAAAAAAAGGGCTGAAAGGAAAAAGTTAATACTAATTAAAAAAAAAACAAAGAAAACAAAATAGATGGAATAGAAATTGACACCCTTAAGTTGTGGGTCTATGAAAAAATGTTGTATATAAGAGCCACAACAGAAAGCAGAAGGCAGAAAGATGAAGGAAGGATAGTGATAGTTTGGAATACAAAATCAATATAGACAGCACGTGGGAAATTACTGAAGAAGAAGCACTGTGAAGAAGTGACAAGCTAGCAGCACCTAATTTAAAAAAATGAAAGAAAAAAGAAAAGTGGGAGGAAAGAGGAAAGAAAAGCAAGAGACCAGAAATAAACAGAGAAAAACCAAAGATCCACACAGGCAAGCAGTCAAACAGAGCTAAGGAGGGTCAATGATTTCCCTAGGGCCCATGTGGATCCTCTCTGCCTGCTTGTGTTTATCAATCAATTTCCCCACAGGGTTCTATATGCAAGTCCTGAAGCAGGTTTTCGCTATTAAACTAAATAAAAAGAATTTATTTTTCATTTATTGAAGTGACCTTCTCACTTTTTTTTAAATTTTTATTTTTTTAGCGAAATACACAACCCAAAATATTTCCTCCTCTAGACCAACCCCCTTACGGAAGGGACCCTAGCTGGGCCCGTGGAAATTAATCAAGCACGTCCCACTTCTTGGACTCCCCAGGGTAGCTGTAGCTCTGATTGTTAGTCAGTGCAGAGTGCTAAAGACAGCCGATTCCGCCCCTTCTGGAGCTGAGTACCAGCATCGCCGGGTTGCTATGTAAATCATTTGACTGCAGATTTGTGTCTGCTCTCAGCCTGATGATGCTTCAGGTTGGCTTATCTGTTCCCCAAAGCTATGGTGTGGTGCAGGCAGCCAGCTTGATGTCAAAAAATAAAAATAAAAAATTCCCTTCCCTGTCCTCCAACAGAACCCTCCCTCTTTTGGGGAATGTCCCTTCTTCCTGGCTCTGTGGTGGCCCAGGTCTTATCCCTGGGCAGCTAGGTAAATCAGCTCCCTCCCCTGACCAGAATCCCCCCACCCATTCACCAGGTACCAATTAGCTCTGGCTGTTCTGTTCACACAAGGTCCAAGGGGCACCAGGCAGCCAAATCCCCAGAAAAGAAAACTTTCTCACCCTGCTCACAGCTACAAGTGGCCATTTTATTATTATTTTTTTCTCCCTAACTGCGGGCTCAGCTGTCCGTGCCAACCACCACCGGCATGCTTAAAACTCATGAATCTCTACCGTTCCGTCCACGCTGTTAATCCACGCAGATAGATGTCCCAAGTTTCTCACTCCATGCATGCACAGCACAGACTCCCAGGCAGGACCCCGTCCACAATCCACCTTGCTCTGGGAGCTTGCAGTGTGTGCCCTCCTACACTAATGCCATCTTGGCCCCTCCTCTCTTCTTTTTTCTTTTCTTATTTTAGTTTCTTTTCTTTAAATTACTTTTTTATTGTGGGTAAAAATCAAGTTTTTCACAATACTTATCAATATTTATAAAATGGTATATAAATATATATGCATATATGTGCATTTGCTTACAAAAATGTTATATATATATACATATGTTTTAAAAGGTGCTTAGATTACTTAACTATTACATGGAAACTACTGGGATTCCCATGTTCCCCACCTCCCATACCTCCCACCACATCCCACACAAATAAAAGATATGGAAGTTAAACAATATACTCTTAGAGAAACAGTGGGTCAAGGAGGAAATCTCAAAAGAAATAAATAACTACCTTGAAACTAATGAAAATGACAACACAACATATCAAAACCTATGGGATGCAGCAAAAGCTGTCCTGAGAGTGAAGTTCATAGCCATAACTATACATATTAAAATAGAAGAAAGATCTAAAATTGAAAACCTACCTGCACTCCTGGAGGAATTAGAAAGACAACAACAAACTAAACCTAAAGGGAGTAGAAAGAAGGATTTAACAAAGATTAGAGCAGAACTAAATGAAATAGAGAATAAGAAAGCACTAGAAAAAATAAACAAAACCAAAAGCTGGTTCTTTGAGAAGATTAATAAAATTGACAAATCCTCAGCCAAACTAACAAAGAAAAAGAAAGAACAGATGCAAATACACAACATAAGGAATGAGCAAGGAGATATCACTACTGACCCCACAGAAATAAAGAGTATCATAAGAGGATACTTTGAAAAATTATATGCCAACAAGAATGATAATTTAGAGGAAATGGACAAGTTTCTAGAAACCCACAAACAGTCGACATTGATGAAAGAAGAAATAGATGAACTCAACAGCACAATTACAAGTAAAGAGATAGACTCAATCATCAAAAACCTCCCAACTAAGAAGAGTTCAAGACTAGATGGCTTCACAGCTGAATTCTACCAAACATTCTGGAAAGAGCCAACACCAATTCTTCTTAAGCTCTTCCAAAAAATAGAAGTAGAAGGTATATTGCCTAACTCGTTCTATGATGCCAACATTACCCTAATACCAAAACCAAACAAAGATACCACAAGAAAAGAAAATTACAGACCAATTTCTCTAATGAACCTAGATGCTAAAATCCTCAACAAAATATTTGATAATCACATGCAACAACATTTCAAAGGGATTATACACCACGACCAAGTGGGTTTCATCCCCGGTATGTAAGGAGGGTTCAATATGAGAAAACCAATCAATGTAATATATCACATAAACAGATTGAAAGAAAAAAATCACATGATCATCTCTATAGATGCAGAAAAACTTTTGACAAAATATAGCACTCTTTTCTGATAAAAACACTACAAAAGATAAGAATAGAAGGAAACTTTCTGAATATGATAAAGGGTATATATGAAAAGCCCAAAGCTAACAGCATCTTCAATGGTGAAATTCTTAAAGCCTTCCTTCTGAGATTGGGAAGAAGACAAGGATGCCCACTATCACCACTCCTATTTAACATTGTCTTAGAAGTACTTGCTTGAGCACTGAGGCAAGAAAAGATATAAAATGCATCCAAATTGGGAAAGAAGAGGTAAAAATTTCATTATTTTCAGACAACATGATCCTATATGTAGAAAGCCCTGAGAAATCTACAACAAAGCTTCTAGAACGTATAAAGGGATTCAGTAATATCGCAGGATATAAGATCAATGCTCAAAATCAGTAGCATTTCTGTACACCAATAACGAGCAATCTGAGGAGGAAATCAAGAAAAAAATACCGTTTACAATAGTAACTAAAATATTCAAATACCTAGGAATAAATTTAACTAAAGATGTAAAGGTCTTATATACAGAAAACTACACCACACTGTTAAAGGAAATCAAAGAAGACTTAAATAAATGGAAGAATATTCCCTGTTCATGGATAGGAAGATTAAACATTATCAAGATGTCTATCCTACCCAAACTAATCTACAGATTTAATGCAATCCCAATATGTCAACACTGTATTTTTTAAGGAACCAGAAAAACCAACTACAAAGTATATTTGGAAAGGGAAAAGGACCCAAATTGCCAAAGACATATTGAAAAAGAAAAATGAATATGTAGGTATCACATTACCTGACTTTAAAACACCCTACAAAGCTACAGTGCTCAATACTGCATGGTATTGGCATAAGGATAGACATCTGTCCAATGGAACTGAACTGAAAGCTCTTATACAAAAATCAACTCAAGCTGGGTAAAAGGCATCCGATAACAGAGTGATAAAAGGAAGGAAAAAAAATAAAAGAGAAAGGAAAAAAAAAAGAATATATATATATTTAAAGGCATTTCCTTTGCTTTTTTGCCCATTTTTTTGAATGTCCCAATTCGCTAATTATATTTTGTTTTGTTTTGTTTTTTGTTTGATTATTTTTTTCTCTCTTTTTTTTTCCCCTGAGTTTGCTTATGTTTGTCTCTTGCATGTAAGCTTATCATTGTTGTTTCTTTTTCCTAGTAAGTGTATTTGATTATTTTATGGACTACATTTTCATGGAGGATTTGGATCACAGAAGGGTTACAATGGGTACTGCAGGGGATTATTGGTGGGGGGGGGGTCTGGGAGGGGGTATTCATGGGAATTAGTTCATCCGAATATACATGAAAGATATACGAAATAGTTCAAAAGATCAAAAGATGGGGCATGGTCATGATGGGTGGACAATCACACAATTAATGAGGGTATCTGAATTCCTAGCCTGGAGAGCTCTGCCACAGTCTCCAAGGGAGCAGCAATAGTCTTCTGAGTGCTGGGACAGTGTCTGTCAAAAGAGGATGACCCACTGATGTGTTCTTTTTATTGATGACTACCCTTGTGAGTCTTTGCTCTTGTAACTGAGACTTAGCCTGCAGTTGTGGGGTGCCTAAAGGTTGCCACCTGAGAGCCCCCTAGTTGCTCAAATGTGGCCTCTCTCTAAGCCAAACTCAGCATACGATTGCATTACCTTCCCCCCAACATGGGACATGACTCCTGGGGATGAGCCTCCCTGGCAACGAGGGATCAATACCAAGTGCCAACTGGCAACACAACTGGAAAAAGACCTTGAATCAAAGGGGGAAAAGGTAAAGACAAATGAGTTCAAGTGGCTAAGAGACTTCAAAGAGAGTCAGGTGGTCATCCCATAGGTAACTCTTACACACACCTGAGTAGGAGCTCATAGAACATCTAAGTGCCTATTGCCCCACACAGAGGGGCTCATGAGAGCTCTGGATACACCCAGGTCCTATATAAGGGGGGATAGCCCCAGAGACTGATGCCTTATCAGTGGGCTTTATTTTGGAATCTGTGCTCCTGAGAGTGACAGAATTGGACTCAAATAAGTCCTCCCTGCACATGGATCATCAGTCCCTTCTATTCAAACCTATATGTGATGCTGAATTTTTTAGGTATACTTCCAGAGACTGGAGCCTCTGGCCTACCTATGTGTCAGGTGTGTGAAATCTTGGTGGAGCTGCAACTCCTACCCTACAGCTCAATGGACTCATCCAAGTCACCTGGTGAGGAGACAACGATGGGCAATGGCCATCCCAGGGAATGGAGAGGGCCTGCATCTGCAGGCAGGATCATCCCACCCATATCCATGGGATATAAGCCATCTCTTACTTGGAGGTGGAGTGGACATCACCATCCAAGTCCCCTCAGGATTGGGGTAAGAACTATGTACTAGAGTGGACTTGATTGTATTCTTCTGGTGTACACATATGGTGATTCTAGCAATGGAAGAAATTATAACAATGAGGTGGACCCAGTGGCTGCTTGACACTTTTGGGGCAGGGAGGGGACGAGCAGTTGAAATACAGGGGCTTCTTTAGGATTTGGAGGTTGTCCTGAGTACCGTTGTTGCAACGGATGTAAGCCATTTTAAATCAGCACACGCCACTCAGAACTGTGTGGGAGAGAGTGTGGTCTACGATATGAACTGTGGTCTATGGTTGGTGGCAAGGCCCCAGGATGTGAAAGTCCATTGAGGGTGGTGGACCACACTTATGGGAGATGTTTATGTGGGATATGGTGGGAGGTGTGGGAAGTGGGCAACATGGGAATCCCAGTGGGTTTTGTGTAATATTTTAGGTAATCTAAGCACCTCTTATAATATATTTATATATATATATATAAATAACATTTTTGTAAGCAAATGCTCATATATGCATATATATTTATGTATCATTTTACAAAAAAAAAAAAAAAAAAGATGGGTCAAAGGTCTAAATATAAGAGCCAAAACCATGAAACCTTGGAAGGTAATGTAGGGAAGCACCTACAGAACCTTGTAATAGGAAGTGGTTTCATGAACTTACACCCAAAGCACGAGCAGCAAGAGGAAAAATAGATAAATGGGATCTCCTCAAAATTACAAACTCCTCACTTCAAAGGACGTTGTCAAGAAAATAAAAAGGCAACGTATCCAATGGTTTTCCTCAGAAATCTAACACTGAATTTACTGTATGATCCAACAATTCCACTGCTGGATATATACCCAGAAGAACTGAAAGCAAAGACATGAGCAGATATATGCACACCAATGTTCATAGCAGCAATGTTCACAATTGCTAAAAGTTGGAATCAGCCCTGGTGCCCATCAATGGTGAATGGATAAACAAAATGTGATGCAGACATACAATGGAATATTAGTCAGCTGTAAGGAGGAATAAAGTGCTAACACACAGAATAACATGGATGAATCTTGAAGACCTTATGTTGACTGAAGCAAGCCAGGCATTGAAGGATAAACATTGTATGACCTCATTGATTTGAATTGAGGAACGTGAGCAGTCCCTGAGAACCATTGTCTGAAAGATAGGTTAACAAGGGAGAGAAAGAGAAGATAAGATTGTGAGCCATCACCCATATGGAATAATCTATGGTAAAGTGATAGAGTATAGTTGCATATTGAAGGATAGGAAAGGTAGGTTGTGATATTACCGGGTTTGGTGCTGCAGGGTCTACAGGTGGGTAGATTAGGAAGGGCAGGCTAGAATTCCCGGGATAGTGGGGGGAGAGATGGGAGGGGGACTAGGTGCCAAATAGGGGAGGATAATCAGCTTGTCAAGACCTCTTGTTGCATGTAACTATGAATCTTGTCATCCAATGAGTCAAGACAGGGGAGTGTTATGTGCCCCAGGGGGATGGGGAGGAAGGAACAGAAAAGATCAAACAGGGGGTATTTAGTGGTCAGGGGAAATGTTTTTCATTACCTTACAGTAATGGACACAGGACATGGTAAACATCATCAAAAATTATTAAACTGTACCATCTAAATTTTAAACTATGTTGTAAACCATTGACAATGTTTAGTAGCTATGTTTCACTATCTGTATAACAGTTATAACAATGCTACTATCCACATAAAAAAGGTTTTAATATGGGGTGAGGAACAGGGAAGGAGATTGGGTATATGAGAGTCTCTAGTGTTCTCTGTGTGACTTTGCTGTGACCTAAAACTTCTTAGAAAATTAAATGAAAAATTGGGTGACACTGGTGAGTGCGAGGGGGAAGGTGCCACGGTACAGATTGGACACCTGATAATGCAGTGATAAAAGGAAAAAAAAATAATTTTTATTATTTTAGTGTATCTAAATTTTTTTTTCCTTTTTTTCCATTTTTTGAATGTCCCAATCCTTTAATTTTATTTTAATTTTAGGTTTTTTTCCCCCTGCATTTCCATGTATTTTATCTCTTACATTTAAGCTTTCATTATTATTTCATTTGCCTATTAATTTTATTTGACTATTACATGGGCTTCATCTTCAAGGAAGGTTTAGATCAAAGAAGGCTTACAATGGGGGCAGTAGAGGATCAGTGGTGGGAGGTGTCTTGGATGGGGGTTTCATGGGAGGAAGTTCACCTTAATATACATTAAGATATATAAAAATGTTCAAATGATCAAGGGGTGGTGCATGGCCACAGTGGGTAGACAATCACTCAATAAATGAGGGAGTACTGAATTCCCAGCCTGGAGAGCTCTGCCACATTCTCCAAGAGAGCAGCAACAGTCCCCCAAGTGTAGGGGCAGTGTCTGGCAAAGGAGGATTGTTCACTGATGGGTTCTTGTTATTGATTAGTCTTACAAGTCTTTGCTCTTGTAATTGAAACTTAGCCTACTGTTATGGAGTGCCTAAAGGTTGCCACCTGAAAGCCTATTTGTGGGATCCTCTCACACAAGCTATTGTATCCTGCTGCCCTGAGAGAGAAAGCAATAAGAATAGAAAGGGGCCAGGGACAGACTTCTAAGCAGCAGGGATCAATGCAACTGCAAAGAGTCAAACCTGCCCAAGGGAAAGTGACTGGATAGCTGCCTGAAGAGCTAACTGACCCAACAAGAAAGTTTAGCTCAGTGGAGTAGTTTACACCTTGAATATATGAGGTCCCTTAGTTTGATTCCCAGCTCCTCTTACAGTATTGGTCAACTGGGATATCAAATACACAGCTGATACTTTAGGACAGGGAAAACAGTGACATTATTTTTGTATTGTCTTCTTTTTTATCTCTTATTCTTCCTAAAAAAAAGGTTTCTTCTTTTTTAAAATTTAATTTTGTTTACTTACTAAAACACACTTCAAAATCTACAGAGTTCTGGCTGCAGGATAATTAATTGATGAACACTGACAACCTGAGAAGCCCCTCACAGGCCTAAGAAGGAAAGCTGTTGTTCCTTAGTTTTTGTTTGACTGCTTGCTTGTGTGTTTGTTTTCTTATTTTTATTTCCTCTTTCTCCCCCCCCCTTCTCAAATTAGGTGCTGCTGGCTCATTTCTTGTTTGCTGTGCTTCCTCTTCCTTGATTTCCCCTTTTCTGTGTATACCAATTTTGTCTACCAACACTATCTCTTTTCCTTCCATCATCTTTCAATCTTCTGTTTTCTGTTGTTCTTACATTTCACCTCTCTTTGTCTAGTCCTCAATTTTGCTGGTTTTTATTTCTATCTTGTGTATTTGGTTTTCTTTATTTTATAACTTTTTTCTTTTGTCTTTTTTTTTCTCCTTCCCTCTCTCCTCAGCATCTTGGACTTTTAATTCACCCTATGTATTTTTCTCTATCCAGTTTCCCATTTCATTGTTGGTACTCCACTTTTTATTCCCATTACTCTACACTGCTTACATGAGTTAAATATTCATTTTCCTAGGTCTCATATGGTTCTTCTTCTAACTTTTACTATTATTATTACTATTATCCTTTTATTTTTCTTACCTTTGTTACTTTATCCAGTCTTAGTCTTTTTCTTTCAAGGGAACATAGACAACAGCAAGAAAATAGGATAAGAGGAACAAAGTCTCAAAGAGAAACTTAACACACACCCCAAAACAGCAACTAAATAAAACCCTAGAGTAGAGAGAAGCTAATCAACTGAATAAACCCATCAAGATAAAAAGAAGACAAGAGGGCAACAAAAATTTACAAACCATACCAAGAAACAGGAAGACATGGCCCAGACCAATGAAAAAACTAAAAATAGGAAGAGATGCATAACATTGAACAACTAATCAAAGTTGTCCAAACAAATATCATGAACCAACTTAATGAAGTGAAGGAAGAGATTAAGGATATTAAGAAGACTCTGGGAGAACATACTGAAGAAATTGTAAACATACACAAAAAGATAACAGATATGATGGTGATGAATGGAACAATCCAAAAAATAAAAAATACACTGGAAGCACATAACAGCAGATCTGAACAGGCAGAGGAAAGAATTAGTGATGTGGAAGACAGTACATCTGAAATCAAACAGATAGTAGAACAGATAGATAAAAAGATAGAAAAAATCCAACAAGGACTTAAGGATTTGAACAAAAACACAAAACTCACAAATGTATGCATTATGGGCATCCCAGAGGGAGAAGAGAAGGGAAAGGGGACAGAAAGAGGGTTGGAGGAAATACTGGCTGAAAAATTCCCAACTCTATTGAGGGAGATGGATGTACATATCCAGGAAGTGCAGCACACCCCAAACATTATAAATCCCAACAGGCCTACTCCAAGTCATATACTTGTCAAATTGTCCAATGCTCAAGACAAAGAGAAAATACTGAAGGCAGCAAGAGAAAATAAAACTACCACATACAAGGGAAGCTCAATAAAGCACTGATTTCTCATCTGAAACCATGGAGGCAAGAAGGCAGTGCTATGACATAGTTAAGGCACTTAAAAAAATTACAGCTAAGAATTCTCTATCCAGCAAAGCAGGCATTCAAAAATGATGGAAAGTTCAAAATATTCACAGATAAGCAGAAATTGAGAGTATGCCAATAAGAAACCTGCTCTTCAAGAAATACTAACAGGATTTAATACTGAAAGGAAAAAACAGGAAAGAGAGAGTTGGAGGAGAGTGTAAGAACAACTAAAAAATTCAGCTCATACTAATAGAAATTTATCTTTTTCAAGATTTTTATAATTCTAAGTAAAAAATAGAACCGTGTCCAGTCTTAAGCCTGTGTTGGGGTTAGGGAGAATTTGAAAATATGTATTTGTAATAGTTTAATTTCTCTGGAAGCAGGAGGCAGAGTTAGTTATCTATTAAAAGTATTTATTTTTTTGGCCATAAAGGATGGAAGCTGAGAACACTCCTTTGCGCTTTGGTCATGTTTATTGTAAAAATTAATATGTAAATAAAGGTGCAAAATATTTTTATTGTTTTGTATAGCACTGATATATTTCATTTTCTGCACCTCAAATAAATTGCTGTCAGGAAAAATACTTGAAAAAATGGCTTTAACTCTTTAAGAGGACAACCATAAAGAGATAGTTCCAGTTTGCATTGTTCATAATTATATTTGAAATGTTTGTGAACTCTCCAGTGGTTTTTCTATTCATAGTAAGAAAAAATCCTTCTGTGTGCCCTTCAGATATTTGGAATGCTTGAAAGGGTGTGTATGCTAAAATAGAGTTTAAGGATAACTTAATTCTTTTTAAAATTAAAATATACCACACCTTCGAGGCCTTAATACTGTTGGTCTCATCTGGTTTAGGTTTTATAAACTATTAAGTGAAGGAGAATTTCATAAATAAATGAAAACCAGAATGGTCATATGGAGAAAATGATAAATATGGCACCTTGTGAAAGGCAGTAGGAGTTTCACCAGGTTTGTAGTTAATAGTATATTTGATATTTTTGGTATAAAAATTCAAGCCTGCCAACATAGAATATTATTTTAAAGAATAAGAGGATACAAAATTCAGAATGCTATCAAAATAAAGAGTGTATACACTCATAAATGTGAAGGAAAAAAGTTAAATTGCTCCTAACAGTGAAAGAAATGCAGAATATCAAAAAAAAAAAAAAAAAAAAAACAACTAAAAAGACAAAGAGAAATAATAAAAGGAAAAACATATACCATACATAAACCCAAAGAAAAGATTACTAATGTAAGTAATTCTTTGAGAGTAATAACAATGAATATTAATGGATTAAACTCACAGTCAATAGACACAGATTGGCAGAATGGATAAGGAAATATGACCCATCTATATGTTGTCTACAAGAAACCCACCTTAGAACCAGGGATTAAAGGAGCCTGAAAGTGAATGGCTAGAAAACAATATTACAAGCAAACAATAACCAAAAAACGGCAGGAGTAGCTATACTAATATCAGACAAAATAGACTTCAAATGTAAAACTAATGTAAGAGATAAAGACAGACACTATATATTATTAAAAGTGGTAATCTTTCAAGAAAAAAGAACAATCATTAACATTTATGCACCTAAGCAGGGCACCTCAAAATACATGAGGCAAACACTGGAAAAATTAAGTGGAGAAATAGATGCCTCTACAATTATAGTGGGGGACTTTATTTATGTGGGAGGTTATGGGAGTTGTGGGAGGTGGGGAACATGGGAATCCCTGCAATTTTTGTGTAACATTTATGTAAACAAGACATCTTTTAAAATATTTTAAAAATTAATTAAAAATACACCATTATCACCATTAGACAGAGCATCTCAGCAGAGAATCAATAAAGAAACAAAGACTTTGAATAATACATTAGAGGATCTGGACCTAATAGAAATATACAGAACACTACAACCATATACAGGGGGATAGCCATTCTTCTCGAGTGTTCATGGACCCTTCTCTAAGATAGAAGACATGCTAGGCCACAGAAAAATTCTCAATGAACTCAGAAAGATTGAAATTGTACAAGGTAATTTCTCTGACAACAATGAAATGAAGCTGGAAATCAGTAAGGTCAAGAGAACCAGATTAGGCACCATAACTTCCAGATATGGAAGTTAAACAACACACACCTAGATAAACAGTGGGTCAAGGAAGAAATTTCAAAAGAAGTCAGTAACTACCTTGAAACGAAAGAAAATGACACTGCAGCATATCAAAACCAATGGGATGCAGCAAAAGCTGTACTGAGAGGGAAATTCATAGCTATAAATGCATATATCAAAAAAGAAAAAAGAGCTAAAATTGAAGACCTAACTGCACACCTGGAGGAATTAGAAAAAGAACAACAAACTAACCCAAAAGGAAGTAGAAAGAAGGAAATAACAAAGATTAGAGCAGAACTAAATGAAATAGAAAATAAGGGGAAGCGGCTGTGGCTCAATCAGTAGGGCTCCCATTTACCATATGGGAGGCCCCGGGTTCGGTTCCCGCGGCCTCCTGGTGAAGGCAAGCCCGCCCACACGGCGTGGTTAGCTGACCCAGTGAGCACAAGCAGCAAGGGGGGGATAAATGAATAAATAAATAATATCTTAAAAAAAAAAAAAGAAATAGAAAATAAGAAAAAAATTAGAAAAAATAAGCCAAAACTGGTTCTTTGAGAAGATCAATAAAATTGACAAACCCTTAGCTAGACTACAATGAAAAAAAGATGCAAATACACAAAATGAGAAATGAGGAAGGGGATATCACCACTCACCCCACAGAAATAAAGAGTATTATAAGAGGATATTTTGAAAAATTATATGTCAACAAGAAGGATAATTTAGAGGAAATGGACAAATTCCTAGAAACACACAAGCAGCCTACATTTATATTTTTTAATTTTTAAACAATTTATTGAAGTATATCAGTCATACATGAACATTCATAAATTATAAGTATTCAATAAACATCATGATCTTACAAAACAAACATGAAAAACATCATACAGGGCTCCCACACATCACCCCCACACACAAACATCCTGCATTGTTGTGAAACATTTGTTAAAAAATCATGAAAGAGCATTGTCAAAGTATTACTACTAACTATGGTCCGAATCTTCCTCCCTTATACGTTTTTTAAGGATTTATTTATTTATTTATTTATTTATTTATTTATTTATTTATTTACTTTTATCAATTTTTAAATCACCCCCCTGTTTTTGCTGTTTCTGTGTCCATTCATTGAGCATCTCTCTGTGTCCATTTCCTGCCTTCTCTTCTCATCCTTCTCCTCCTGTCTTCACTGGGATTTGATCCTTGGGACCTCCAATGTGGGAGAGAGGCATCCTACTACTGCCTGTGCCACCTTATTTCTTGGCTTTTCAGTGTGTCTTGTCTTGGCTCTCCCTTGCATCACTCTCCTGTTACATCATCATCTTGCTGCATGTCTTGTGGGGCTTGGTGGTACACCCACACATGGGGCCTGGTGGCTCACCCACAAATGGGGCCTGATGGTGCACCCATACACAGGGTCTGGTGACCTACACACCTTCTATATTTTTCTTTTTTTAAGTTTTACAAGGAGATCCTGGGGGTCAAACCCAGGTCCCTCCATATGGGAGACAGATGCTCAACCACCCAAGCCACATCCATCCCGCTGCTATATCCCATAAGGTTGACCAAAGATACCCAAAGTTACAGTCTTTCCTCATACAGGATGGTCATATACTAAATCAGGCTTAGTTGATCACCAGCATTCTAAAAACCAGACCTAGGGAGAAAAACTAGGTCTGGGGACACATGCATGGTTTCTAATATAACGAATGTTTAGCCTATCCTGATTACCACAAAATCAGGGCAGTGAGAGTATTCACATAGCAGCCTACATTGATGAAAGAAGAAATTGATGAAGCCAACAGAACCATAACAACTAAAGAGATAGAATTAGTCATCAAAAACCTCCAAATAAGGAAAGTCCAGGACCAGACAGCTTCACAGGTGAATTCTACCAAATATTCTGGAAAGAACTAACACCAATCCTGCTTAATCTCTTCCAAAAAATAGAAGTAGAAGGAATATTGCCTAAGTCAATCTATGATGCTAATGTTATCTTAATACCAAAGCCAAACAAAGACACCACAAGAAAGGAAAATTACGGACCAATCTCTCTAATGAACCTAGAGGCTAAAATCCTCAACAAAATACTTGCTAATTGTATTCAACAACATATTAAATGAATTATACACCATGATCAAGTGAGATTCATCCTGTGTATGCAAGGATGGTTCAACATAAGAAAACCAATCAATGTAATATACCACATAAACAGATCAAAAGAAAAAAATCACATGATCATCTCTGTAGATGCAGAAAAAGCATTCAACAAAATACAGCACACTTTCCTGATAAAAACACTGCAACTGATAGGAATAGAAGAAAACTTTCTGAACATAATAAAGGGTATATACGAAAAATCCACAGCTAACATCATATACAATGGTGAAGTTCTAAAAGCTTTCTTTCTAAGATGGTGAACAAGACAAGGATACCCACTATTACTGCTCCTATTTAACATTGTGTTGGAATTAATTGCTTAAGCACTGAGGAAAGAAAAAGATATAAAAGTCATCCAAATAGGAATGGAAGAAGTAAAAACTTCACTATTTGCAGACGACATGATCTTATACATAGAAAGCCCTGAGAAATCTACAACAAAGCTTCTAGAACTTATAAATGAGTTCAGTAAAGTCACAGGCTATAAGATCAATGCACAAAAAGCAGTAGTATATCTGTACACCAATGATGAACAAGCTGAGGAGTATATCAAGAAAAAAATCCCATTTAAAATAGCAAATAAAAGAATCAAATACCTAGGAATAAATTTAAGTAAAGATGTAAACAACTAGTATGCAGAAAACTATACAACACTGTTAAAGGAAATCAAAGAAGACTTAAATAAATGGAAGAATATTCCCTGTTCACGGATAGATCATTAAGATGTCTATTCTACCCAAACTGATCTACAGATTTAATGCAATCACAATAAAAATTATCACAGCATTTTTTAGTAACTATGAAATTTATTTGGAAGGTCAAGAGGGCCTGAATAGCGAAAGACATATTGAAAAAGAAAAACAAAATTGGAGGGATCACACTGCCTGACTTTAAACATACTACAAAGCCACAGTGGTCAAAACTGCATGGTATTGGCACAAGGTAGGGAAGCATCTACAGGATCTTGTAATAGGAAATGGTTTCATGAACTTCACACCCTAAGCATGAACAGCAAAAGAAAAAATAGATAAATGGGACCTCCTTAAAATTAAAAAATAATTTCACCTCAAAGGAGTTTGTCAAGAAAGTGAAAAGGCATCCTACTCAATGGGAGAAAATATTTGGCAACCATGTATCTGATAGGAGCCTAATATCCAGCATATATAAAGAAATCCTACACCTCAAAAAATAAAAAGACAAACCACTCATTTTAAAAATGGGCAAGTGATTTGAATAGACACTTCACCAAAGAAGAAATACAAATGGCTAAAAAGCACATGAAAGGATGTTCAACATCACTAACTATTAGGGAAATGCAAATCATAACTTACATCCATTAGACTGGCAGCCATTAAAAAAAACAGAGGACTAAATTTCTTGGAGAGGTTGTGGAGGAATGGGAACTCATCCACTGCTGGTGGGAATGTGGAATGGTGCAACCATTGTGGAGGACATTCAGGCAGTTCCTCAGGAAGCTAACTATAGAACTACCATATGATCCAACAATCCAACTACTGGGGATAAACCCAGAAGAATGGAAAGCAGGGACACAAACAGATATATGCACACAAATGTTCATAGCAGCATTATTCGTTATTGCCAAAAGTTGGAAACAACCAAAATGTCAATCAACAGATGAATGGATAAGCAAAATCTGGTATATTCATACAATGGAATATTACTCAGCTGTAAGAAGGAATGCAGTATTAACACATGGACTAACATGGATGAACCTTGAAGAGCTTATGTTGAGTGAAGCAAGCTAGGCACTGTAGGACAAATAATACATGACCTCACTGCTATGAACTAAGCAAATTGAGCAGACTTGCAGAGCTAGAATCTGGAAGATAGTTTTACAGGAGACAGAAAAGGAGTAGAGGGTTGTGAGCCAATGCCCATATGGGCAAAATCTAAGATAAGATGAAAGGGTGTAGTTGTGCAGTGGATGGGCATGACAGTGGTGGAGTGATGCTACTGGTTTAACATATATTTTTTATTAGAGATGTTGTGACCTTACAAAACAACAATGCATAATGTGTAGAATTCCCATATCACCACTTCACCAACATCTTGCATTGTTATGGAACATTTGTTACGATTATGAAAGGACATCATCAGACTATTACCACTAACTTTGGTCCACAGCTTACATTTGCTATATTTTTTCCCATACATCCCCTATTATTAACACCATGTATTAGTATTGTAGATTTGTTATAGTTCATGAGAGAACACTCTCATATTTGTCCTGTTAACCAAATCTCACCTTCCACCACATGGTTCACTGTGTTTTACAGTCCTATGCCTTGTACAATCTATCCAAAGTGTACACTCAGTGGCTCTCACTTTCATCACAGAGTTATGCAGTCATTACCTCAGTAAATTTATGAACGTTTTACTTAATCCAAAGGAAAAAATCCCATGGCCCTATTATTGACCCTTAATGTTGATATAGTAACTTCTTTGACATTGATGCAAGACTATTACAATATTGTTATTAACTACAGTCCATAAATTATGTTAATTGTATTTTTCCATGCATCACCATATTCTTACTACCTTGTAATAATGGCATACATTTGTTCTATCTCATAGAAGTACATACTCGTATTTGTACTATTAACTACAATCGTCATCCACCTCCAGATTCACTGCTATTCAATTCCCAAATTATTCTCTAGCTTTCTTTCAATTGGCATTTACATCCCTAACGTACTCCTTTCAGCCACAATCACATTTATAAACCAGTCATCTTAGTTATACTCCCTATAATGTGTTACTATCAACTTTATCCATTTCCACACTTTTACAGTCAATCTAACTAAAAATTCTACATCCATTAAGCATCCATACCCCTTCTCAGCCCTCCTAGTAACTTATACTCTAGATTTCAACCCCATTTGTTTAGTCCTGACATTTAGTTCATATTAGTGAGACCATACAATACTGCCATTGTTTTTTATTTAATATTTTACTAGGTTATGGGCAGTTCTAGTGGCTTCCATTTGGCTTTTCCTACCATAATAGCTCCCACTCTAAGCCAGGGAACCAATGTGGGGATTCTGCTACTTTCTGTCTCTTCCAATTATGCATTTTGGAACTGGGAAAATCACCACAAAATAGGTCCAGGGACCCATTGGACCCACTGTAACATGGACCTGAGTTAAAACTGCATCGATCACCTGACCTCCATCAAACCCTACTCTGACTAGTGAACCACAGTGACTTTTTTGGTCTCCTGGAATTAATTTCACTTCTGATCCAGAGTCTAATAATTCCTGAAATGTCTGATTGTTTCCTTTTCCCCAATGCACATTTCCCTTGGTAAAAGGCTATAGATCTCTTTGGGGAAAGCTGGGAGGAAGATTAAGAGTGTAAAGTTTTGGCAGTGTAACAGAATCTTTCCCCAAGGGTACCTGGCCTTCCCCTAGTTCAAGAGGCTCTGGGCTTGCAAACTCTCTCAAGCCTGGGAATTGATTAAGGGGCCATGACTATCTGTTTCTATAATTCAAGTTAGACTTTTGTTCACTTGAACTAGAAATATTCTGGTTATTCAGATAAAGTTAGAATTTAGTAGACTACCTATCTATTTTACTTCTCAGCACTCCATGATCTATTAGCCAATGCCATAGGTTTCTGTGACTCAGACTATTTTGGTTGCTGCTTTGAATCTGCTGTTCATTGTAGTAGCCACACCCACCTCATCTTTGGCAATTTAGAGCTGCCACTTGGCTACTGCCAACCAGGATGTGATTATCCCCTTAGTGTTTAAGGACCCCACTTCAGGGACAGCAGTTCCCAAGGTAATATCTGACGAAGAGAGAAGGGCAACCACAGAGCTCTTCAGGGAATATCAAGTTCTCTCACAAATGTATTCCACACAGTTTTGATGAAAGATGTGTCTTCTGAACATTCCTGGGTTTGCTGAGTGTGTTTTATAAGATAAATCCATTCTAACATTCCAATATCTCTAAACTTTTGGATCCTCTTATCTACAATATACCAGGGCAATTCTGGCATTTCAAACTCAGTTTTATGTTGGCCATCTTTGGGTCCATGTTTCAGGCTGGCAGTCGGACAAACTGTTGGAGCCCTTTCTAACTCCTTGAGCTACACTGAATCCAGACTCTCTGCTTAGTGGTACATTATCAATAATTTCACCTGATCTAACTTTATATTCCTTCTCCCATTTTTCCACATCCTTGATATCCATTCCCATACATATTCCCCTGATTTCTGCCTATATAAATTCCAAAACATAGGCCATTCTTTTTTTTTTTTATTGTGGGTAAAAATCAAAATTTTCACAATACATACCAACATTTGCAAAATGATATATAAATATATATGCATATATGTGCATTTGCTTACAAAAATGTTATATATATATATATATATATATATATATATTTTTTTTTTTTTAAGAGGTGCTTAGATTACCCAAAATATTACACAGAGCCCACTGGGATTCCCATGTTGCCCACCTCCCACACCTCCCACCACATCCCACACAAACATCTCCCACAAGTGTGGCCCACCACCCTCAATGGACTTACACATCCTGGGGCCTTGCCACCTACCATAGACCACAGTTCACACCATAGACCACACTCTCTCCCACACAGTTCTGAGTGATGTGTGCTGATTTAAAATGGATAGGCCATTCTTTTTGCATATAGTGTACTTCTTCCTGGGTCACACTGTGTACCTCAATTTTTGGGGGATTTTTGGACATTAGTCTAGTTATATGTCTGGGGGAAAAGAAGGTTGGTGGGGATGAGTAATGAGAAGAATTAGATGTGTCCTATAAGCCAATTAAATCAGGACATTCGATTGCAGTTTCATCTGATGAGATTGTTGGGGGCAGATTCCTTTGGGCAGAATGGGGCTGGGGAAGCTGTTACTTCAGGGAGGTCAGGAGGTCAGGAAGTTATTTTCCTCAAAGCATACCATTACAAGTTTATCTGGCAAAGACTCCACAGAATTTTGTGTTTCAATATCCCCACTGCCATCATTATCAACCCATATATCTCCATCCTTATTTTCAAGATCCCATTCCTTTCCAATCAATGCCCTCACTTTAACAGCAGTCACACTACAATGTTGAGATTTTAGTTTCTGTTGTAATCTGCTACTGGCACAATGAGATTTTAGGTTTGGTTTTCAGAGAGCACTAGCCTGCAACTGCAGGAAACAAGATTTTCTTTTTCTTTCATGGCAGACATAGAAACTTTCCCATCATTCATGTTGCACTTGAGTTGCAAATTGAAGCCTTCCGTTCATCTCTTTCTTTCATAACAGTATCCAGCATATTTAGGAACAACGATCCAACATCACAGTACCTTTCAACTCCAGAAAACTCTGTTAAGGTGTCAAAAACACTAATCCAGAGCCTTGCCTCTCATAAGCATGGAAGCAGCCATATCCAGTGGTGATATTTTGTGTTTATCTATTGCCAGCTTATACCACAGACTATCACTGACATCTTGATCATTGGAAATATAGTCATTAGTGCCCTTGAATCTAATCAGAGTACAGAGCCAATTGCAAAAACCCCAAGACCAATTCAGAAATCCCATTTTTTTAAGATCCTGTTTCTCAAGAACTACTCCCAGTACCAAGCTGTATTAGTCAAGGTTCTCTAGGGAAAGAGAACTGACAGGAGATAACTGTAAATACTATGAGATATTATGAAATTGTCTTATGTGTCTGTGGGGATGCATGAGTCCAAATTCTGTACAGCAAGCTGAAAGCTATGAAATCTGATGAAAGTCCTCAATGAGTTCCCCAGGAGAAGCTGACTGAAATAGAGATGGGTATTCTTTCTTCTCACTGCTAAAATCATTGCCCCTCCCTTTAAGGCCTTCAGATGATTGGATTTTACAACTCTTTGCTGAAGGCAATCTCCTCAGTTGATTGTAGATGTAATCATTCATAGATTCAATCAACTCACTGATGGTTTGAGTTCATGAAATGCCCTCACAATAAAAACCAGGTCAGAGTTTGCTTGACCAAACAACTGGCCACCATTACCTGGCCAAATTGACACATGAACCTAACCATCACAGTAACCCTTGCTAAAATTTGAAAAATGAAGGAACCTGTAAATAATATCGTTTCCTTAATTTGGCTGTGTGTTGATATTTGGGTTATAATCGGGTAAGTTTTAGGGTTTTGTGGCAATGTTTTAAAAGACTAAAGAGATCTGAATACATCAAAAATATTCTCTCAATATGTGAGCATTGAGTCATAATGCAGACAGAGATGAAACAATAATAATGTTGGGAGAACATAGAGAAAGAAATCAAGAATAAGATACCTTATATGACACGAAGGACCAGTTCATCATTCATTAGAACAGCCCCAGAGACCACTGACTTGTGATGTTGAACCTGGTTGTCCTCATATTTGATAATGAATATTTTAGATATTTGAATATGAGACTGTAAGCACCTGCTGACTCTAAATTCTGTATGAAGCGTCTTTGATTATACAGAATGCTGGCCATTGCTTCAAGTTTCTCTGACATTTAGTTAATAAATATACCAGTAAGATTGATTTTTTGAGTGTTTGCTTATACTAAGAACTTGAAATATTAGCTAATCTTATCAATCACCATTTTTAATAGGTTATTAAATTATTTCACATTGAGGAATCTAAATTTAATATTAGGGAATGGTTTACCCATAGTCAGAGTGAGATGTCAGAGGTCATGCATATTCCTTGATTTTTGATGAACCTGAAGATTTACTTTAATTCGGTAAGGAGAAGAGTTCAGTTCAATTATATATTCTCAAGTTAAAAATCATAATCACCATTCTATAAGTATAATCACCATACTTTAATGGGAAATGTCCAAGGTACATCACATGACCCATCATGTGATAGTCTTTCATTTGAGGTTATTGTGAGTTCATAGCATGTACATATGTGTGAGAGTGTGAAAGGCACATACCAAGACATTATTGAAAATGAACTGAGTAAAACCCCAAGCAGTTTGAGCTATCAATACATACAGACTTCCTCCTCAGTACATCCTTGATCATGTTTTTCTAGTCATTGTTGTGGATGGCACAGACTTAACCAGAATGTCCATGATGTTTTATGATTCCATTAACTTTTGGATGTGACTATTGATTTCACCCAGGATGAGTGGGCCCTGATGGACACATTCCAGATAAAGCTGTACAGAGTTGTAATGGGAGATAACATTAGTCATCTAGTTTTCATGGATGAGTCTGTCAAAATTCATTTGTGAGTTTATCAAATATCCAGATCACCTTTTCCATATCCAACTCCACTTTTCTCTTATTCATATTCTTTCATAGAACACACAACTACTTGAAGTTTATTTTATTGAATTATTTATTTATTCACTTACATCTCTTTTCATACCACCAAAATTTAGACTTCAAGAACACAGTTTTATGTCTTTTTTGATACTTAATCTCTAATACCCAGAAAAGTGCTGGGAACTCGAATATTTCTGAATAAAAGAATGAATGAATGAATTAAATATTTTCCAGGCAACTACTGTAAACTAGGAACCATGCTAAAATTGCACATCATAATAGTAAATATATTAGGCTTTATTCTTTTTCATCTAGAACTCAGAGAGTTCTGGTGGAACTCAAGTTTAGTAGTGTCTTTCTTTCTTTTTTTGATAGGGCAAAGTAAATGTGGAGAATGCAGCCTGACTTCTTGCAGCTTATAGCAAAATGTTAGAGGAAAGAGATATGCTGAAAATTATGCTGCTAGGCACAAAGAAACAAGAGATTGATGATCTGGGAAACTGCAAGCTTCTGAAAATCAATCTCCCAGAGGATAGTGCCCTGTTTGAGGAATTAACTAAACTTGGAGCTTCTAATTCAGGATTGAAAATGCAGTTATCCAGGAAGGACTTGTGGAACATCTTACTGTCTGATGGCTTGGGCTCCTGTTTCCTGCATGTTAAACCAACAAGATTTTTGTGGGATCTGTATGAATGAAATCACTGTCACCCTAGACTAAAAGGGAGAGGGAGGAGAGAGTTTGAAGGGAAAATGACTTTAAGTAGAAAGCCATAGAAGCTGAGGTCTGGAATTAAGATATCTCAGGCCAAGAGAGGGACTCTACCCATGTGTATGGAGAGGGTGATTTTGTCCCAGCATTTGAAGAGGGTGGAAGTTCCAGCCCATTGTTCATGAAGAGTTTGCCTGCCCCAGGCTACAGAGAGTTAGGTTGCCACCCACTTCTCTGAGGAGGGTGGGGCTATTCCGAATAGGTTGGTGAGATTTAGGTTATCAACTCACTGTTCTGAGAGGTTTGGGCCTATATGTCACGGTTTAGGAACAATGTTGCCAACACCTCAATGTACCAAGGGGTTGAGAATGTCCTCCAGAGATTGGGGAAAGTGTGGTCATTACCTTAATGTTCTTGGAGTGTGGGTCTGGAGCTCAGTCACCATCCAGATGCTTGAAGAGAATGGAACTTAAAGTATTGTAATTGGACAAGCCCATGAGGTCCTGAGGAATAGAAGAAACCATTGAAATGGATGAAGTAAGTAATGCCTTTACAGTAATAATATTGAATGTTAATGGCTTGAACTCCCCAATTAAAAGACATAGATTGAGAGAATGGATAAAAAATATGAGTCATCTAAATGTTCTCTATAAGAGACTCACCTCAAACATAAGAACACTACCAGGTTGAAAGTTAAAGGCTGGAAAAAGATATTCCATGCAAATAGTAACCAAAAAAGAGAGCTGGAGTAGTGATACTAATATCAGACAAAGTAGAGATTATATACAAAACTGTTATTAGGGATGAATAAGGTCATTATATATTAATAAAAGGGGCAATTCACCAAGAAGAAATAACCATAATAAATATTTATGCACCTAACCTCAGTACCCCAAAATACATGAAACACATACTGGGAAAACTGAAGGGAGAAAGAGATATCTCTTCAGTAATAGTTGGAAACTTCAATAGACCACTCTCAGTATTGGATAGAACATCTGGACAGAGGATAAATAAAGAAAAAGAGAGCTTGAATAATACAATAAATGAAGTAGACCTAACAGACATTTATAGAGCATTAAACCCCAAAACAGCAGGATATGCCTTATTTTCAAGCATTCCTGGATCCTTCTCCAGGATAGACCATATGTTCGGAACAAGACAAGTCTCCACAAATTTAAACAGATTGAACTTATACAAAACAGTTTCTCTGGTCATAATGCAGTGAAAATGGAAATCAATAATGGAGTTAAAAAGGGAAATATTCACAAATATATGCAGGTTAAACAACACGGCCTTAAATAATCAGTGTGCCAAAGAAGATATTGTAAGAGAATTCAGAAAATATCTTGAAGAGAATGAAAACAAAAACAAAATATATCAAAGCCCAGTGACAAAGCAAAGGCAGTACTGAGAGGGAAATTTATAGACTTCAAAGTTTACATTAAAAAAGAAGAAAGCACTAAAATCGAAGACCTAACTGCACACCTGGAGGAACTAGAAAAAGAACAGCAAGCTTATCCCAAAACCAAGCCAAAGGAAAGAAATAATAAAGATCAGAGCAGAAATAAATTAAATGAGAACAACAACAACAACAAAAACAATAGAAATAATCAGAAAAACCAAAACTTGGTTATTTGAGAAGATAAACAGAATAAAACAAACAAGCAAACAAACAAAAACCACTTAGCTAGACTGACAAAGAAAAAAAGAGAAGATGTACCTAAATAAAATAAAAAATGACAGGAGGGATATTGCCACTGACCCCACCCCTGAAATAAAAGAGATCATAAGAAGATACTATGGACAACTGTAAACCAAAAAGTTAGACAAGGTAGATGAAACAAATTACTAAGAACACACAAACAACCTACACTGACCCTAGAAGAAACAGAAATCCTCAAGAAAACAATCACTGTTAAAAAGATTGAAAGTCATCAAAAAATCACCCAAAGATGAAAATCAAAGGACCAGATGGCTTCAAAGGTGAATTTTATCAATCATTCAAAGATGCTCTAAAGCCAATCTTGTTCAAACTATTCCAAAACATTGAACATAAAGGCATGCTACCAAGCACATTCTATGAAGCCAACATCACCCTAATAGCAAAACCACATAAAGATACTATGAAAAAAAGAATTATAGACCAATTTTATTAATGAATATAGATGCAAAAATCCTCAACAAAATATCTGCTAACCAAATACAAAAGCACATTGAAAGAATTATACACCACCATGAAATGGGTTTTATCCAAGCTATGCAAGGCTTTTGCAACACAAGAAAGCCAATTAGTATAATAAACCACATTAATAAATTGAAGAAAAATCATATGATCCTCTCAATTGATGAAGAAAAGGCATCTGACAAAATACAGCAACAATTCTTGATTAAAAAAAACACTCCAAAGATAAGAATAGAAGGAGCTTTTTCAACATGGTAAAGTGCTTATATGAAAATCCTATAGCTAGCATTGTACTCAATGGTGAAAGACTGAAAGCTTTCCTGCTGAGATCAGAAACAAGAAAAGGATGCCCACTTTCATCACACTTATTAAGTATTGTGCTTGAAATTCTAGCAAGAACAATTAGAATAAGAAAAAAAAAAAAAAGAGTAAAATGTGCCCAAATAGGAAAGGGAGAAGTAAAACTTTCATTATACAATGATGATATGATCTTATATTTAGAAAATCTTGAAAAATCCACAACAAAGCTACTAGAACTAATAGATAAGTTCAGCAAAGTGACAAGATACAAGATTAATAAACAAAAATCAGTAGTATTTCTATACTCTACTAATGAGCAATCTGAGGAGGATGTCAGGAAAAAAATGCCATTTATAATAGCAACTAAAAGATCAAATATTTAGGAACAATCTTAACCAAGGAATTAATGGACCAGCCTTCATAAAAGTACAAAACATTGTTAAAAGAAACCAAAAAAGACAAATAAATGGAAGGGCATTCCTTATTCATGGAATGGAAGACTCAACATTGTTAAGATGTCAGTTCTAGCCAAACTGATTTAGAGATCCAAAGTAATCCCAATCAAAATCATAACAGTCATTTTTGCAGAAATTAAAAAGCCAATTATCAAATTTATTTTGAAGGGTAAGGGACTATAATTAGCCAAAAATGTCTTTTAAAATAATGAAGTTGGAGGACTCTCACTTCCTGACTGTAATGCATATTACATAGCTACAGTGTTAAAAACAGCATGACACAGGCATAAAGATAGGCAGATAGACCAATGGAACTGAATTGAAAACTCAGAAACAGACTCTCACATCTAGTCAATTAATTTTTGACAAGGATGTCAATGCACCCAGCTGGGCCAGAACAGTCTATTCAACAAATAGTGCTGGGAGAACTGGATAGCCATATCCAAAGAAAGAAAGAGGACCCCTATCTCACACCTTATACAAAAATTAACTCAAAATGGATCAAGGACATAAATATAAAAAGGACAATCATAAAACTCCTAGAAGGCAATGTATGGAAACATCTTCAGATCTTGTAGTAGGCTTTAGTTTCTCTAATCTTACACACAAAGCACAAGCAATGAAAGAAAAATAGATAAATGGGAACTCCTTAAAATTAAAAGCTTTTGTTCTTCAAAAGATTTTGTCAAGAAGTTCAAAAGACATCCTACCTAATGGGAGAAAATATTTGGAAACCACATAGCCGATAAGGGTTTGATATTGATGTTTTGTATATAGATTATACAACTCCATGATAAAAAGACAAGCAAACCCATTTAAAAATGTGCAAAGTACTTGAATAAGCATTTATCCAAAAAAGAAATACAGATAGCTAAAAAGTACATGAAAAAAATTGTTCAACATCACTAGCTATTAGGGAAACACAGATCAAAACTACAATGAGATACCATTTCACACCTTATAGAATGACCATTATTTAAAAATAACACAGAAAACTACAAATTCTGGAAAGAATGAGGAGAAAGAAGAACACTCTTTTACTGTTGGTAGGAATGTAGAATGGTGCAGCCACTGTGGATGACTGGCAGTATCTCAAGAAGCTGAATATAGAACTGCCACATAATCCCACAATACCGTTACTTGGACTATCTTCAGAAGAATGGAAGGCAAGAATGTGAACTGTCATTTGCACACTGGTGTTTATAGCAGCATTATTTACAATTGTTAAAATATGGAACCAGCCCAGGTGTCCATCAACCAATTAATGGATAAACAAAATGTGGTATACAGTAGTATGCCATTGTATATATCTATATATATTACATTGTATATGTGTGTGTGTGTGTGTGTACACACACAATGGAAAACTACTCAGTTGTAAAATGAAATGAAATCTGGATGCATATGACAATATAGATGAACCTTGAGGATATTATGCTGAGGGAAATAATCCAGACACAAAAGGACAAATACTGTATGGTCTCACTAATATAAACTCAATACAATGAATAAATTAACGGATGTAAACTCTAGAGTATAGGTTACTAGAAAATAGAGTGTGGGTTGAGAATGGGAGCAGATGCTGAATGTATGCAGCATTATTAATATGGTTAATTGTGAAAGTGTGGAAAAAATAGAGTTGATGATAGTATATTATAGTGAGTATAACTAACACTGCTGATTTATAAATGTGATTGTGACTGAAAGGTGAGTCTAGGGATGCAAATGTCAATTGACAGGAAATAGAGGATAAGTAGGGGCTGTATAACATAGTGATATTGGTGGTGGACGAAGATTGTGTTTAATAGTATAAATATAAGAATTTTCTTCTTTACCAAATGTTAAGAATATGGTGATACACAGCAAAATTACAAATATGTACCTTATAGATGATTGTAAGCAATATTGTAGTATTTTTACAGCAATGGCAAAGAATAAATTATATCAATTCTAAGGGACAGCAATTGGGGATATAAGGGGTCATGGGATTTTTCCTTTTGGAGTATTGAAATTGTTTTAAAATTGACTGAAATGATGACAGCACAGCTCTTTGATGAACATGAGAGCCACTGCATGTACAGTTTTTAACAGATTGTACAAAGCATGGGAATATATAACAGTGAATCTTATGGTGGAAGATAGACTGTGGTTAAGAGAACAAATATGAGAATGTTCTTTCATGAACTATAACAAATATGTAATACTAATACAGGGTTTTAATATTCTGTGGGTTAGGGCAAAATATACAAAGTGTAAGATATAAGCTATAGTTAGTAATAACATTTTGATGACATGCTTTCATAATTTGTAACAAATGTTTCACAACATTGCAAGGTGTTTATTATGGGGTAATGTATGGGAGCTATAAGGGATGACATGCATGTTTGTTTTGTAAATTTATAACTTTTACTATACACTTATTGTTTATGTGTTTTCATATAAGAGTAATACTCTTCAATAATTTTACATGAATAAATAAAGTACATGCAGCCAGATGCAGGTCAACACTTCATATTCAGTAAGAAAAGTGATGAAAAGCTTTACATGAGAAGTAAGACAAGTATATAAATTATGTTCTACCTGTCAATTAACATAATAACTCTGGTAAAAAGGTAAAGTTGGGACATGGTCAGGTGGCCCAACAGATGTGGCCTTTTGAACATCTTAAGTGTTATATAGCTAGATGCTTCTATGGAGTATAAATGTGTCCTTGTTGCCATAGTTAAGTTTTCTGGATAAATAGAGTCCCTCACAGTAGCTAACAAAATATTAAACTTCCCTCCTGAGGAAGCTCTGCTACTCTCTCAAATAAGATGGCCCAAAGTTCTGTAATATATAAGCCTTGCTTAATTAAAAAAAAAAAAAAAAAACAGGTCAATAAGCTAAGGCCTCAATCTTAATGCTTGCACTTAGGAACCTTATTCCTGTAATAATGAAACTAAGCCTGATTATACTTAATAATTAATGGGTACCTCCTGAAAACCTCCTCATTACTCAAGCGTGGCCTTTCCCTAAGCAAAATGCTGCAGATAAATTCACTACCTTCCCCCTTAAATGGGACATGACTTCCAGGGATAAGCCTCCTTGTCACCAAAGAATTATTACCAAGCATTAATCGATGATGCATTTGGAGAAATTCCTTGATCAAACGGGGGAGATATTAATTAAAATAGTCTTTTTATGGCTAAAAGATTTCTAAAAGAGTTGGGGTTTCATTCCAGAGGTAATGCTTATGAGAAGCCCGAGTTCATAAACTGCCGAAGTAAACAAAGCTCAAACAAGAGTGTTCCTGAGGGCTCTAAGGATATCTGGACACCACAGACAATCCACACAGCCACATGAGATCAACCACCCCCTTGGTGGGCTCTTTCCGGGAATATATAAAAAGTTATTTCCCAAGTATAACATAGTTATACTGATTTATAAATCCCCTAAATCATGATTCTTCTACATATTTTACTTGAACTTGTAATTTTCAATTTACCTGTTAAGTATATATCTCAGAGACTTAATGCCTTTGGATAATTCCATGCTGGTTGAGCTCTGAAACCAATAGATATGTGGCCAAATCCTACTCTCCAATTCTTTGGGACTGCCCTGGACAACTAACAAAATGATGATGATGGATCAGCTCCATCCCAAAAGCAAGGAGTATCTTCTGCTCCAAGCAAAAATTTCCATTCCTCTGCCTGATAATATCTATGTATCTTCTCTGCCTGAAGCAGTCAGAGTGAATATCATCCCAAATCCCTCAAGATTGAGGAATAAACAGAATTAATATCATAGTTGATCCACTGACTAAAGAAGATTTATTGATATTGTAATTATTGTCTTGTGTTAACTAAGTAACTTGTAACATTGTTATAAAAATAAATTTTAAATATAAAAAGATTAATTTTTATAAAGTCCAATTAATTTATTTTTTCTTTTGCTATGTTTCTATGTCATATTAATAAGCCATTATTTAATCCAAGATCACAAAGATTCTCACTTAATTTTACATCTAAGAGGTTTTTAGCTTCAGCTCTTACATTTAAACTCTATAATTCAAAGGTAACAATATAAATTTAGCATATGGCAAGAAAATGTGGGATCAAAACATGATGTTAAAGAGAAAACACATAGCTGGGATTATCTTTAATCCATATTTATTATTGGAGAGACTGCATAAACAAAACATATGAGTACATGGATACATTAAATTTAATCAACAAAGTGTCTACCACCAAAACTATTTCATTTGGGAAATCTGGTTTCAGATAGTCTACTCAATGTACAAGGAATGTTAAGATGGTGGAGATTCAAAAGTCATGTCAAATGTGTAAAATACTTGTTTTGAGCACAGGAGATGCATTTGACCTTAAAGACCAAATATTATTTTCTGACCTTTTTCAGAAACATCTCAAATTCCTTGGTTTCATACCATCAGATCCACTAGAATTCATATTCTGTCCCTGGTGGAAGCAATTTTTACTGGAAACCAGGAATTTTAACTCAGAATCACCTATCACTTCAGGAACAAGAAGCCCATATTCTTCTAGGATCTGTTTCTACTGGGCCTTATCATAGAAAACTCCAGCTTGTTAACCCAATATTTCACAAAAGCAACCTTATGAATAGGTGCCAGTGTATCAATATCAGGTAGGTAGGTAGAGGACAAGTAAATTTTACATGTAACAGAAATAGATTTAAAGTTATTAAAGGAATTCTTGGTTTTAATGTGTCTTGAAACAGGGGGTAAACAAAACGAACCTTCTATCCAAACACTCCTGATTTTCTCAGAATCCCAGTATAAAACCAAGCACCATCACATGTTACCTATGCAACATAGGGCATATTACCTTGTCTCCCTTAATTTTCTAATTTATAAAATGCAAACTCATTTTTTAAATAATAAACTAAGTAGAGTGCTTTGAACTCAGCTTAACATACAGTGTTGATTTCATATTTGTTGTTTTTGTTATCATTACTATCATGTTTTGGGGCCAAGAAGTTCTTTTTTGAGGTAAGGATGTGATAATTCATGTCCATGAGATGAGAAATAGGAAGATTCAACATTTAACCAAATAAGAAAATCCATCTGAAAATTGATAAAAATTATGGAATTGTTTGAATAGTGATGAAAATAGACCAAACCTAGATAATGGGACAATCCTGGAAGAACTGAGGGGAATTGCTCTTTTTGTTTCTTCCTCAAGAATCTTGGTTCAGTGTTCTCTGAAATGGCTTGGCTCTGTAAACATTGCTGGCTATTAGTTAATCAGCCATGAAATTGACTCAGAAGGCCTCCGTCTTCTCCTGAAGTACTGCCCCAGTATTGCATGATTGGACATTGGACTTCTTCGTATCTCTGAAGTATTCCCTCTTGGGTGGTTTCTGCCTATGGCATTCATCTCCAAATGTTTTTGTTGTTGTTGTTCACTGTTTTTTTTTCCAAATCAGCAACAGTCTAGTTACAAATAAGCAGATCTCCAATGACATACATTAAAATGGCAATCCTACTGTGGCAGTTGGGCAGTTTGATGTAATTATGAATTCCAAAAATATAATTGGATCATGCTTGTAAACTGATCTGTTAATCTGGGCATGATTGAGTTATGATTGGGGTGTTGACTAGGCCACATCAGTAGGGCATTGAACCCCACCCCTTGGTGGGTGGGGAATCAAATATAAAAGGCATGGCAAGAACAGAGTTGAAGCAGTTTTTGAGAAGCAGTTTTGATGTTGGAAAGAAGGCCCGAGGAGAAGAGAAGCGAGGCTTTTGCCTGATCATCTACAGCTGACCCTGTGGAGGAAACAGGAGCTAAGCCTGGAGAGAAACGCAGCCCCAATGAAGAGAGGAACTCAAGAAGCCTGAACCCTGGCAAATGTCAGCAGTTGTCTTGCTCCAATATGTGGCAATGGACTGTGGTGAGAGAAGAAATTTAATGCTTTATGGCCTGATATCTGTGGACTTCTACCCCAGATAAATACCCATTATAAAGACCAACCCATTTTTGGTATTTCACATTAGCACCCTTTTGGCTGACTAATATACCTACCATTGTTTGAAATCTAAATGAAAAAAATCATTGTCACATTTGATCTATGAGTTTTAAACATTTCTGATGTAATGACAGATTCATTTTACTTTTTAAAATTTATTTTAAAGAAACTTTAGATTACATAAATGTTACATTAAAAAATGTAGGGGATTCCCATATGCCCTACTCCTTCCCCCCCAACACTTTCCCACATTAACAACATCCTTCATTAGTGTGGTATATTTGTTACAATTGATGACCATATATTGAAGCATTGCCATTAACTGTGGATTATAGTTTACATTGTAGTTTACACTCTGTCCCATGCAATTTTATGTTATGACAAAACATGTAACAGCCTATATCTGTCATTGCAACATCATGCAGGACAATTCCAATGTCCCAAAAATGCCCATGGGGCAGATGGATGGAACTACCTTGCTTGCAGTTGCAGAGTCTCTCTGTTCCTTGATGAGTCCAATGAACTGGAGAGTAGGTGTTACAACTCTGTTGAGATTCAGGGCCCAGCCAGCACATGGACAGACAAAAGATTTAAGTCTCTTGGACATAAACCTATCAAGTCTAGTATGAATTATAGGTTCAAATAGAAGGTGCAGAAGAGCCATGTGTAGGGAAATCACAAATGAGTCCAACTCTGACACACTGGGAAGCATACATTCCAAGGTAAGGCCCACTGGCAGGATGTCAAACTCCTGAGCTGTCTGCCCTGCCTAGGGTGTCTGGATATCTGTAGAGCCCTCAGGAGCCCTGCTATTTGAGGTAATATTTACTATGGCAGTAAATAAGATCCTGCTGAGACATGCAAAAGTGTAACCTCTGGAATGATTTCCCAACTCACTTTGAAGTCTCTTAGCCATAAGAACTAATTTGTATTTACCATTTGTCCTCCCAAACATGTGAGCACCAAAATTGTAAAAGAACACTTAATATTTAGTAAAACAGTAAGGAATGTGAAAATTAAGGAGGGAGGGTTGGCATTTTCAAAAGGAAATCTTTGGAGGGGAGCAGATGTGACTCAAGCAGTTGAGCTCCTGCCTCCCACATAGAAGGTCCTGGGTTCAGTTCCTGGTGCCTCCTTTAAAAACAAAACCAAACAAAAAGCAAAAAAATCAAGAAAACCACCTCAGGGAAGTCAATGTGGCTCAGTGGTCAAGTGCTGGTTTCCCACATACAAGGTCCCAGGTTCAATCCTGGGCCACTGGTAATGCAAAAAAATAAAAGGGGAAATCTTTGGAGATGAGTTTACTGCAAATAAAACATACTAAACAGTGACAGCACACTCCTGATACACTTAAATACTAATATCTAACAAATATTCCAGAAAATGACACATTGCTTTCTTGGATCAGCTCCTCTGGTTCCTCCACAAGGTCAGCTGTAGACTATTCGGCTCTCTAGGCTTTGCTTCTCTCCACAAAGCCAGCTGTGAACTCTCGGGCAAATGGCTCATCTCTATCCTGGGGCCTTCTCTCCAACATCAAAAATCCAGCATCAAAACTGCTCCCTCTGTCCTTTGCCTTGCCATTTATATTTGATTCCCCCACCCACCAATGGAGCCCCGGGAAGAGAGGAACCCAAGAAGCCTGAACCCTGGCAAACATCAGCAGCTGTTTTGCTCCAACACATAGCAACAGACTTTGGTGAGGGAAGAAACTTATGCTTTATGGCCTGGTAACTGTAAGCTTCTACCCCAAATAAATACCCTTTATAAAGACCAACTGATTTCTCATATTTTGCATCAGCACCCCTTTGGCTGACTAATACAATGCTTAAGGACGAGAGCAAGCACAGTTTGGAGGAAACAATCAACTTTGGAAAGCTCTCCTAAGATGATGCTACAACCATGACCACATTTCCTTACTTTACAAGTGAAACACAATATGGCTTTCTTTTTTAAAAAAAGTTGTTGGAAAAAAGACAAAAGGTAGAATTTGTGCAATGTTAACAGTCACAACAGAACATTTGCCAGAGTGACGGTGTCACCTATTATAATACTTTGCAGGGACATCTGACATTTTCCACCATAGGACTGCAGCAAAGGAGTTTGAAAACCAGTTTTGTTCATCGGGGATGTTTCAAGTTATGATTAAGCAGGTCTGCTATATAACATTCAGCAAAGGTGTTCAAAAAGCTCAATCTTAAGCTTAAAGCTTAAAGGAGTCCTTTTGTAAGAAAATCACATGTAAAATATACCCTTGTATGGACTTCAAAAACTGAGCACACAAAATATTTTTTAAAAACTAAATTAAATAATTAAAAGTGCCTTTTCCAGCAAAGCTGGACATTAGATTGTTTTCACTGAGCCATTATTTTTGTTGCTTTTACTGTAACTTGGACCATTTTTGTTCTTGCTACGTTTCAGCCAATTGCTGTGTGGACCCATATGTGGCTGCTTTGGACCCCAAGCACAATTTGTACTATTTAGGGTCAAGATTAGGGTCACAGAAGACAGGCTGTGGACATGGACTATTCCTAATTCTTGGCTTCCAAACATCTTCAAATCTGCCTGAACAACTTTGTTGGAAAGGTCAACATCCTTTAGCCCCCAACCTTGTATGGAAATATCAAAGCCACCTATTCAAACAAGATCTCCCTTGTAAATTATTCATTATTAAACTAGGAAGATCTTACTTCAAGGCCTAGCTCTCTGTAAAACTCTCCAGACACAGGCAAAATCTGCATATCAGCTTTAGGATACTTAATGCAGGCCAGAGGCTCTGCTGTGACAGCAGAACCCAGGCTTCCCACCTGCTCCATCAGGCTGCCCCAGCCCCAGTGCCCACATCAGAGGACCTGGGAGCCATTACCAGCCTGCATCAAGGAGCACACTCTTCACCCAGATCTTGGTGTCTGAATACAAATCTCCAGTGAAAGGAATCAGGGCTCCTTGGAGAAACAGCAGATTCCAGGGCTGCAGCAGGAAAAGTAAAACATGAGCTTACAGTGTTTTATTGCTAGAGAGTAAGGAGAGGTTCAATGAATCAATGGGATCTATCCAAAGGACAAAGATGTCAGTTTACAGAACCTCCAATGGCCAAATCAAGGAAAATTGGAGCATTTGAATAAGTAATGATATTAACAGATTATAACCTAATGAATTAAATAGGAAAGCATGAGTCCATGTTGAAACAAACATATACATAAAACATTCAGAAAGTTTGATGAGAAACAGGGTATTTACATAATTTGAAAGCACTCCTGCTGCAAAAATACTTATGCAAAGAGGAACTTTACAGTGGAGGAGCTTGGTGGAACCTGCTCATCAGGTGATTTATTGAGTATTAGAAGTAAGGGGATGAGTAAAATCAGGAGCCACCTGCCAGGATGCCAGAAGGACACAGTATCACTTATGTGATGTTCCTCCCAAAGATGCATAACTGGAAACATCAGGCACAGCCATGTAGGGGGACACTCTACAGAATAACTGACCTGCAATAGTCAAAAGCATCAGGCTCATGAAAGTCAAGGGAAGATTGGGTAGCTGTTCCAGACAGAAGGACATTAAAACACATCTACCAAAGGCAACCTGTGAGAGTGGACTGGCTACTTTAGATATCAGGGGCATTATTGGGACAACTGATTAGCCTTGATTGGAATCTGATGATTAGATGGTGGTAATGCTTCAGTGTTGATTTCCTGATAACCCAGGGCTGTAATATGGTTACATAGAATTCCTTATTTGAGGGAAATGTGCAAATAAGTATTAGGGGAATAACAGGGTATCAGTTCAATAACTTACTCTTAAATGGCGCAAGGAAAAAAAAATGCTGTTTGTGCTGTATTTGCAAGTTTTCTCTAAGTTTCTTATTGTTTCCAAGTTAATTGTATGGGGTGGTTTGAAGCTGTATGTCCCCAGGAAAACATGTTAAATTTAGTCCATTCCTGTGGGTGTCCACCCATGGTAACTTGGACTTCTTCTTTTCTCTCTCTCTCTCTCTCTCTCTCTCTCTCTCTCTCTCTCTCTCTCTCTCTTTTATTGTTGTATTTTTTACTTTATTACTATTTTTTTAAACTTGGACATTTTGATGAGATTTTTTCAGTTAATGTGTGACCCACCTCAATCAGGATGGTTCTTCATCCCATTACTGGAGTCCTTTAGAAGTGGAAGGAAATTCACACAGAGAGAGAAAGCCATGGGGGGAGCAAGAGGCTGCACATCCATCGAACACGGAAGAGAAGGGTGAGACCAGGAGTCTATGCCATAGGCCTTACCATGTGATGGAGGAGCCAAGAATCGCCAGCAGCCAGCTGCTGGGTGGAAGCGTCACCTTCTTGAAGCCTTTATTTGGACTTTTGTTTAGCCTCTAAACCACAAGCTAATAAATTACCATTTTAAAAAATGATGCATTTCATGGTATTTGCAGAAGCAGCCCAAGAAACTCAAACACTGTGCATGAATAATGCCTTTAGAAAATGCAGAATGTGTGACTGCATGAGTTGAGGCCAATATCTTTGCAGATATATATGTTCAAAATTTGGACATGCGGGGTTTTGGTGAAGAAAAGTGGGATGCAACTGAGAGTGAGCCTGAGTGAAGACCCCAGATGTGCAGAGTGGGAGTGGGTGAGAGGAAGGTAGATGAAAGTTGAACCATCCATGTGAAAGGCTGGAGATGGTGCCACCTGCACGAGGGCCCTTTGTGCTGCGCAGCCTTCCCCAAACCCTGGGAGAACATCCTTCATCCTCGCTCTTCTCACTACCTTTGCAGAAGCTGCACTAAGCTCCTTCTCCCTCCCACATGCCCTCACCCAACCTCGGTCAAGATTCCCCTGCTCTTATTTTCCATGACAGCTGGAAAATGTGCTTGCTAAAATTTCTTCACTGAAGCAGCTCTGAAAATTCAAAAATGAATTGAACTGGTTTTCTACTCATCAAATTTTAGCAGTTTATCTTTGCACTAAGTTCCCAGATAAGACAACATCTCAAACCAAAATGAGACAGGATATAAAGTTAAAGGATTAAAGGGGAAGCACAAAATATTAAACTTTAATTTAATCAAATAGACCATTTTTTTGCAAACACAGTGAATTACAACCTAAAGTGAAAATCCACCATATCTCACCCTCCTGAGCCATCCCTACACAGCCTTGCCTGCCAGGACCCCAGGGAGAATCCACCAGGACCACAGAAATGGCAGGACAAGTTGACAGCTAAGTCCTCTGGTAGCTGTGTGAGGAGTTGTACCTTGTGCCCCAGAACAGGCAGGAAGGTGTGAGCTGCGCAACATTATGCTCTGTACAGAAAGGCCTGAACTGCACAGAACTTGTCCCAGGAGCTGGATTCTCTCATCTACTGCTGCATGAGTGGGACCCAACCTCCTTGAACTTGTGAACTTGTGAACATTTCTCCAAAGCTTTCTCCACCATAGGAAGAAGCTAATTAAACTATTCAAACATGGCAGGGGCTAAAGAAGGCCTCAGAGCTACCCAGAGGACCCACCCCAGAGAACTCTGGAGACCTCCTTCTTCAATTCAGGATAAAGCTTTGTAACTCATCCTCATGAACAGCCAGCCACCCCCCTCCATTCCCCCTGGGTGCTGCCTGGTGGTGGAGGAAGGCTCAGCCCAGATGACACCTGAAAACTCAAAGAGCATACGTGCTCCCCTGTCAGGCCTCTGCACCTGGAGAACCAAATACAGCATCACACTCTGTGGCCAGGCTTCATATCCTCCCTGCCAATCTCCTGACCCCAGACAGCCCCCAGCCACCTCTGGAGTCCTGGGCTCAGGTGTGCTCTCCCTGCTCATGCCTCCGGCCTCTCCTTCAGCTAGTTTACCTTTGCTCAGGTCATTCACCTGAAAGGCATTGGCCACACCCCTTCTGGGGCTCCTTGCCTCCCCAGCAAGCACAGGAGGTAGATGGAAACAAAAGGAACCTGGTAGGAAGGACATGCTTGGCTGAACATGGGGGTGGGCATGGAACACAGGGCTGGGGGAGGAGGGCAAGGCCTGCTCCAGCTCTGGGGGACTGGAAAAGGGAAAGGGTCTCAGAAGAGGTTTTATCCCAAGAGCCCAGGAGCCCTAGGAAACAAGCACCAGTGAGTGCTTCCTTCCTATCAGAAAGTGTAGGGTGATTGATTTCCAGAAGGCACAAAGTTCTGTGTGCTCAGAGCTGCTGGTGGGATGATGAGGAGGAAGAGTGAGTTAGTGGTGCCAAGTGTTACACATGCAGAGAGGGGGTGGCTGACATGGGAGGGGTGCACAGGGCAATTTAAAATAGGGTATCAGAGCAGGTCTCCTCCAGAAGGGGTTCTGTGGGCAGAAGTGGGGGGTCCCGGGGTTGGAGACTGCCTGGGGTGTGACAGGAGAGAAGAGGCCCTGAAGACCTCCTGTGGTGGGTGGGAAGGAGGGGAGGGAGTGAGGAAACAGGTGTAGCCATGTGGCCAAGCCCAGGGGCAGCCACACAGCCCACCACTCCACTTCTAGGCATTTACTAGAGAGAAATGAAAGCAAACATGCCATTAACACTGTGTGTCCCTGAAGGTCACAGCAGCTTTATCTACAAAAGCCCCAAGTTGCAACTAACTCAGATGCCCATTGACAGAGGAGAGCATGAACCTACTGTGGCCCCTCTGCATCTTGGAATCCTACTCAGCAATAAGGTGCAGCAGAGTATAGGAACATGCCACATGGACAAATCTCCAAATAATTATGCTGAGTTAAAGCAGGTAGACCAAAGGGGAGAGAGAGAGGGAGAGAGAAATGCTGTATGAGTGCAATCGAATGAATTCTAGAACACGCAAGTGAATACATGTGACAGGAACCACATTAGTGGTCCCTGGGGATGAGGACAGAGGAAGGAGGGGAGATGGCAAATGGGCAGGTGGGAACTCTTTGGGGGTGGATGTGTTTGGTATCTTAGTCTTGACTTCATAGGTGGATACATATGTCTACACTTCAAACCATAACAACTGCAGCAGGTAAAACTGTGCAGTCTACAGTGTGTCAGTTATGACTCAATGAAGCTGGTTGTAAACAGAAGGAAACAAGGCCATCAGGAGGGAGTGAGGGTGGGGCAGGAAGCTTTGGAGTCTTAGCAGTGAGAGAAGGCATGAAATAGCCAGGTGGGGGAACAAAATGCACACATGAAGGGGTTTGTGTGGGTGCAGGGCACAGAGTGGCTCTTGGTGACAAGGACAGGGTGAGTGCAGGCCATGTGGTGCAGTTGCTTTCATCAAGCAGAGCTTGGGCTTTAGGGGACTGCTCTCTCCCTCTCTCTCATGTCCCCTGTCCTTCTGTCTTCCATGGGCACTGCAGAGTCTCCACATTAAGGAGACCCCTGCTTCCAGGGGACCTGGCAATGTTGATACCTGATGTAACAAGAAAGGGGGGTGTCCCCAGTAGGAAACTGCACCTCTTCTGTCTCTCCAGGGTAGGTTGGTTAGCTTTGCTCCATTTCTGACACCGTCACCAGCAAATTCTCACCTGGAATGTGCAAGACCCTCCTGAGCCCTTTAACACTACAGTTTGGAATATAAAATCAAGATGTTGCAGCTGTTCAGAAACCCTAGTAGCCCTCTCTTGAGCAAAGAATATGCCAGAAGGAGGCTTCAGGGACCCAGAGTGGTCATGAGAAGAGGAGCCCCTTGAGCTTCAGACCTGCAAGATACCTCAGAAATTCAGGCCACAGGACAGGGTTGCCCTATATGTTTGATTTTGAGGGGATGTTCATTTATGTAGAAGCAGCTGGGAGGAATTTATCATTCCCTGAAATCCACAAGGAAAGAGCTGACCTGTTTGGTCAGGGGATCTGGCACTTGCTTCTGAAGCCATCACTCCCCAATCTGCAGGGATTGCCTCTTTCCAGAGGTTGCAATGGGGTCTGTGTCGTCAGGTAGCCCCCCCACCTGCATATCTGCTGGTCCACTGCTGGGACCTGTATCTTCTCCAGATACATGCTCCAGGGTTTCACCCAGAGTGGGTCAGTGAATCCAGCATGTAAAGCAATTGCACAACCCATGGCTGAGAGAAAGGAGTACAACCCCCTGCGGGCATGACCAGGACCTAAAAGAAGTGAGGCAGGCAGCAACGTGGACACCACAGGAACCAGCCTAGGCCCCTGTCAGGTCTCAGCATCTCTGAGAAAGGCACAGCCACACCAGCTTCTCCACCGCCTTTCTGCTCTGTTGGTCTTTGCTTCCAGAGATGAAAACAAAGTCGGATTTTGCTGACTTCAAATTTGCTTTGTCATAGGTATGATTAGGGAAAACTCCAGACCTCACGACAGCACCTGGGACCAGTGACTAAACATCAGCTTCTGCATCCCATGACCACTAACCACGAGGGATGTATAGCTCGGGACATCTCAGGCTTCCACTGTGGCTGGTGCCTCATGTGGCTGTGCTGCCTGCCCTCTGCCCTTCTCCTTTTACCTGTGACCTTGGGTTTTACCTTTGGCCTTTCACACTTGGAGTCTTAGCAGTGAGAGAAGGCATGAAATAGCCCAGTTGACTTTCTCTGTACGTACAATGTTTTGGAGAGTATATTTCTTTCCAAGCTTACATGGATCTGCACAGTTCTGGGTGGACAAAAACATAAGAAAGAAACTAGTTCAGAATCCAGATTAATTTATGCCCTGAGACTACAAGTTTGTATGAAAGGAAAAAGAAAAGGTGTCTCTCAATCTCAAAACATGAAATGGTAGCTGACTAGCCAGGCTGCAATCCCTCCCTCCTTCCAACACCGGGTTCATATCCAGAGTGACCACCTAACCCCGATGTCAAGCTGTGCAGGACACACCGATCAAATGAAATTTTGTGTCCATTTGGCATATGACTCTAAATTTCCTGTCCTCTATTTTCTCTTCAATGGAAAACTTTAAATACCCACTCAGACAACAGAAGTGCAGTTTTAGTGCTAATTTGACTATCTCTGGTGCAAACATAGTAGAAGAGCATGTTATATCTTCTCTCTCCAAGAGAAAGGAAAGTAAATAGCCATGAGCCAAGAACAGTGAAGGTGTGTAAGGTCAGGGGTGAGGTAACAAGCAGATGTGAGCTGTCCACAGTTCTGCAGCCTCCGGAAGCACATGGAAGGCCCATGGCTGATGGATGTCTGAGTAAGAGCTGGGGAACAGGGCAGGGAGCAAGGTAAGAAAAAAGCGGGGTAACTTACTGTGGTTGTTTGGTGCTATGTACCCCAGAAAAACATATTCTTAAATTTAATCCATGCTGTGGACCTGTTGGTGTTCTTACATCAGTTAAGGCATGGCCCAGCTGAATCCTATTACTGAAGGCCTTAAAGGGAAGGTCACAGAGAAGGAAAAGCCAGAGGTAGCAGCCAGAAGCTAAAAGTCAACAGAAGCTGGAAGAGAAGCCAGAAGAGGCCAATATGTTCATTGCCAGGTGACAGAAAAGCCAAGGACCAAGGATCACAGGCACCCAGTCCCAGAATGCCACAGTCTTCTGGAACAAAGTATCACATTGATGACACCTTGATTTTGGACTTCTCTTGCAACAGCAACAACAAAAATTAAGCCCATAAATTCCTATTGTTTAAGCCAACCCATTGCTTGGTATTTGATTTAGCAGCTGGAAAACAAAGGCCAAGTTTCCATTCACATCCCTGTGCTTGTGGAGTCAGCAGGATCCCAGGGGTAGTGAATGATACAAACCTGGTGAGAATGATCTTGAAAGAACAAGGAAGCTAGCAGATTACCAGTCCTCATGTTTACTCGTCCTTGGTGGAAGACCATCTCCCCTCATTCTAGCTTGAAATCCACATTGACTGCCCCCACTCAGAGACATGGGCACCAGTTCAGCCTCACTGATAAACATGGGCATGCAAATTTGAATCTCCAATGGCAAAAGAAGGCAGACAGTTGAAAGACCAACAGGAAAAGATAGAAAATCACTTCCAGAGGAGTGATTCTTTCTGGCCCTTTCTCTTTCTGGCCCTGGGTCCTTCTCTGCACAAGGTGGGGCCAGATGCCAGTTTCAATGTGATCCTTTTGGGCAGTGATACATATTTTTTAAAATTCTAATTAGTATCATCAGAGAACCTAAGAAGATATCCGTAAGACGGTAATGCATAAGACAGTAAAACAAATACCATAAAGTGGGTGGGCTTAACAACAGGAATTTATTGGCTCATGGTTGCAGAGGCTAGAAGGCTCACTGCCTGCCTGGGATGGTATTTTCTGATTGGCTGCAATCTTTGGGTTCCTTGGCTTTTCCATCACTTGACGATGCACATGGCAGCATATTCTTCTCCACACAGTTTCATTAACTTCCAGCTTCTGGATGCTCCCTGTGGCCTTACTTTCTGTCTCCATTTTCCATTGTTTACAAGGACTTCAGCCATATTGCATCAAGGCCCACCCTCATTCAGTTTAGACACATTTTAACTAATAACTTCAAAGGTTCTATTTACAAATGGGTTCACACCCACAGGGCCAGGAGTTGGGACCACAATATACCTTTTGTGAGGGCCAATGTTCAATTCTGAAAGGTCATGGTATATTAGAAGAAAAAGTTGAGATCTGGAAAGTGCTTTTGGAACTTAAAACATAAAGGTCAAAATAAATAATTCAATGGGATTGTTGAATGACAGAGTTTAATATCCCCAAAAGCATGATAAAGAGAGATGATATATATACAATAAAAATATAAAAATGAGAGAAAAACATAAGAAAAATGATAATCTATCCAGGAAATTGGTTGAGGGATCCCAAAATGCAAATACTTTTCATGCTCTAAAAAGAGTACAGAGAATGCAGAAGAAGGAAATTATCAAAGAAATTTATCAACAAAATAGAACAAGAAATGTCCAGAACTTAAAGGAGACCCTCTTCCTTAAACTGAAAGACTTAACAGCAAGATGAATTAAAAAGACCCACATCTAGAACAATTATTGTGATATTTCAGAACAACAAAAATAAAAATATAAAAAGAATTAAAAATTTCTCTGGAAAAAATAGGCTATTTACAAAGGAATAAATACCAGAAATATATCTGACTCATCATCAACAACACTGGATGCAACAAAATAATGACACAATACCTTCAAGTTGCCAAGGGGAAGAGTAATTTCAAGTCTAAATTGTGTTCCAGACAAATTGTCAATCAACTGTGAGGGCAAACAAGAACTCCGAATTTTATTTCCCAGGCAATTTACCTTGAAAATTTCATTGAATATATTCTCTTTAAAAAATAAAAAAAAATTAAAAAAGGGAGTCCTGAGAGAAAGAACAAGATTGCAACTCAGGATGCTGTAGAAGAAACACAGAAAAGCTATTTAGGAAGTCTCTGTAAGGAGGTTCCACCCCAGGCCTAGGGAGACTTCACTCCAGTTGGAAACAGAAAGGATTCTGCCCATCAGCAAAGCCTTCAGATGGAAAGCTTGAAATGCTGCAAGAAATTAAAGATGTAATAAAAGTAGATAACATAAGAGAAAAGAAAGGCAATTAGAAACTCCAGGAAAACAAAAAGTTGAGTAGAAAAAAATAATATATATATATATATATATATATACACACCAGAGAAAACTAGGAATTTATGTAATAGGATGGATTGATAGTACATGTATCCTCTTTGCAAGCTGGGAAGCCATAAGATTCTGCTGTATTTTAAGGTATTCAGTACTACAATGATAACTAGGAAAGAAACTATAATAATGATAATTTTACCATTGGTTGAGGGTGGAGGAGAGCTGAGAGTCTAAGAAACTCATCTCTGTTCAGCAGATGCTCACAGGTAAGTTCTGGTGGCACTGAAGAGGGGAGCAGAGGGGCAGCAACTGTTTCCTTTCATTTTCACTCTTTCTACACTGTCTTACTCTTTAGCTATGTGTATATTTTATTGTGCAAAATAAAATAAAAGTAATTGGTAATAATTGTGGGAAGTCTCTGTTCCAGTGGCACAGTTTCTTGGTCTACTCAAATGACACAGGACAAAAGTGACCTGACCTCTCCCACCCTTATGCACCCTCAAACAAGAAGCAAGAGGATCATAGCACCTGGTGCAGAAATCAATCATCCTGTCAGGAGCAGACACACCTGTGGGCCTGGGGTTATCTAGGGCAGAAAGGGGCATAGCTGTAGTGGCATCTGAACAGGGCATAATGAAGTCCAGCTCCTGACCTTGGAGCAGCTGCCCAGTCTGGTAATAAACTTCCATGGAAGACAACAGTGTGAGGGACATCAGCCACAATCCTGAGGTGGCCAGTGCATGGTCCATCAGGTTGCTGCCACCAGCCAAAGGGCAGTAGCCAAGCCAGTCCAGACAGGAGGCCAGGAGGCAGCATGGAGGCCTGAAACCCCTGCCAACATTTTGATACCCTGCAGAGACCTGCAGGACAAGCAAACACCATCCTTCAGTGAGCAGAGGCTCCTGCAGTATGGCACCTGGGAAGAGACTCCAGCCACATGTGGGAGTCTGGGTTCCCATCTGGACTCAGCCCTGACTGGCTCTTGTACCTACACATCCCAAGTCATGTTGTGCTCCCATATGCTGGAGCACATGGCCATAGGCTGGGCTCTGAAGGGTTGGACCCAGGGACTTAATAAATAAGAATACTGGAAATCTGAAACCTATAAATGGAGCATTGATACAATACTGAAAACTGAAAAGTTTAAGTAAGAGCTAAAATTGGAGTAAACAATTGATGGTACATTAAAGGAACACCAAGCAGCAAGTAACTAATGATTTACAGAATTAATATTCATCAAACAGTCACTGTCTCTCAGACTGGGCTCCAAGCCTTAGTTAACTCCAGATAATCTCTGCAGCAACTTCACATGGCAGGTCCTATCACTAGCCCCATTTCACATGTGGGTAAACAGAGACACAGAGAGGTCAGGTGAACCTGCCAAAGGTCACACAGCAAGGTGGGACTGGAGCTGAAAGTGAGCCAACTGGGAAACCAAGGGAGATGCTGATATCAGCAAGTTAAAGGGAAAAGGAGGAACAAATGCACAACAGGTCTGTTCATATGCCAGTTGAGCCCTGAATCTCAGCAGACTTGCAACACTTAATCACCAGTTCTTTGGACTCACCCAGGACAACTAAAAAAAGGATGATGATGGACAATGCCCATTCCAGGAAGCTGAGAGTGTTTGCAACTGCAAGCAATACAGTTCCAACCATCTGCCCCATGGGATCTAAGCCCTCTCTCAATTGGAGACAAGGTGGGCATCACCAACCCAAAATCCTCAAGATTGAAGAATGAACAAACATAAGGGGGGGATGCAACTATGCACTAAAGTAGACTTATGATTATTCTAGCAATGGAAGAACTTATATCATTGATTTAAGAGGAGTGGTCACCAGAGGTTCTGAGGGGAGGGAGAAGGACGTAGAGGTGCAACTTGGGGGCATTTTGGGCATGTTGGAATTGTCCTGCATGACATTGCAATGATGGACACAGGCCATTATACATTTTGTCAAACCTATAAAATTGTGTGAGGCAAAGTGTAACTATAATGTAAACCATAGTCTTTGGTTAGTACAATGCTTCAATATGTATTAATCAATTGTAACAAATGTACCACTCTAATGAAAGGTGTTGTTAATGTGGGAAAGTGTGTGTGTGGGGTAGGGTATAAGGGAATTCCCTATATATTTTTAAAGATTTATTTTGTTTATTTCTCCCTACCCCCTCATTGTTTGCACTTGCGGGGTCTGTTCATCATTCTTGTTTCTTAAGGAGGCACCGGGAACCGGACCAGGGACCTCCCATGTGGTAGGCGGGAGCCCAATTGCTTGAACCACATCCACTTCCCTCCCTATATTTTTTATGTAACATTTATGTAATCTAAAGCTTCTTTAAAAGTAAAAAAATATTTTTAAAAAACTAAAAAAAAAAATGCTCAACAGGGTCATGAGTAGACTGGAGCAGGGTCCTCAGCCTTGACTTGAGCCTCAGTCCTGCCTCAGCCAGCTTCTTGGGCCTCTAGCACCATTCTTATTGTTCCATTGGCTTCATGTTCATTGAAGGAGGAGCAGTGGGGACAGATGTGGTGCAGCTGTCTCTGCCCTCAGCCTCCATGGACCATCCTCTCTCAAACCTGCTCTCCTGCTTTAGGAGCACAGCATGGTCTCAACAGGTGAGGTGGTTCCACAGGCTGTAGGGATGACAGTACCTGGGGACCAGCAGCTTTGAGAGGGTCTCATCTCCAGGAAATGCTGGGCCATGGTCAGTGGCTCCCACTGTCTTTGTGTGGCCTCTGGGGACCACGGAGTGTCATATCCCTCACTTCTTGCTGAAAGCATACCAGTGTCAGAGAGAGGCTCATCCACCCTCTAATACTCTGCCTCCTTTCCCAGGCTGTAGTGGGGGCTTCTGAGCAGGTAAGTGCACCTGCTGGATGGGAGAGGACGTCAACACTACTTCAACCCACTATCCTTTATCACTCAGTCTGTCTTCAGTCTGAACCAACAATCCAGAATTATGAATTCAGGACACTCCAAAACTGTGGCACTTCGTTCTCTTCCATAAATTTATCCACCAACCCCATCCCTCTGGCCACACGATGGGCCTTTCTCCCACCCAACTCTTGCCCCTGGCTGCATATTAACCTCTAAACACAGAGTGGCTGCCACAGCTCCACCTGACCAATCTCAGCCACAGATGAGCCTCTGAGCCTAACCTGTCACCAGCCTCAGCTGCAGTACTCTCACTCCCAATTGACAAATTGACCCAACAACACCTGGTGGTGAATGCTAGCTACCAGGAAAAGCCCTGAACCTGCTGGTGGGGCACTGCCTCTGCCTAAGCAGAATGACACAGGGTGACTGTGAAGCATGCTGGAAGACAGCACCTGCCCCCAGACCATGAGGAGCCTGGGCCTTCAGGCTGCTCATCTGACCATGCAGGCCTGTCCCCAAACTGGGAATCAATGTGGCACATGGCATCTCTGCAGGACTTGCACAGGGCTCAGAAGGAGGGATCTTTGGAACGGCAGGTAGTTGGTAAATCAGTTGCAGACCTGTTCAGCCATCAACTTGTCTCCAGCACCAGGTTCTCTTGCCCAGGACAACAGGATCCCCAGTCAGTCCGAGTCCACCCACTCTCTCCATGGACAGCCACGGCATCACCCTGGAAACCTGATGGGTCCCTCGCCTGCAGGTTCATGCCTTTGCTACCGAGCATCCCTCTGGACAAGGCACAGGTGGGGTTAGCAGTAAATAAAAGATACAGCCCTGTAGTGGAGCTGACACCCATGGGGAGTCTGAGGAAGCAACCCGCTGCCCAGGTGCCTGCCCCCAGATTGTGCATGGAGGCTGACCCCAGGGGCCACACCTGTCCCTGCAATCTCCTGCAGCCTGTGAGGACAGAAGGTTGGGGAGGAGCCCCAGGCAATCACTCCTTCCACACTGATGACCCTTTCTGCATGCTGACAGCCCTGCCAGGCCTGCTGAGCTCTCCTGCTTCATGGACCTAACCATGAGCCTTGAGCATGGGCAGGCTTAAGGAGGGGGTTTTTTGGACAAATACAAATGCCATTCTAAAAGCCACTGCATCATGGGGCTGGCAGAACCACTCCCCAGTGGCAGCACTTACTGCCCCCAGGGCCTACCTACCTTCCTGTCCCCACTCCACATTTATCTTTGCCCCCTGTACTGCAGCCCCCACCCTGCCTGAGAGACAAGACCCCTGTCTGCTGGGGTCCCTGCTCCCTGGGTGAGCCCTGGCTTGGTATATGTCCCCCCATGGCAAGTGCTCAGGGTCTGCACACAGGAGATGTTTAAGGTGCATGGGTTGAAGCCACCTGACTGGTAATGTTTTGGCTACACATTGCAAAGCAAAGGGCCTGTGTGCATGGACTATCCAGTCAGGACAAGGATGCCCATCAGAGAACAAGCCCCTGTCCTGGGACCACCAGTTCATGTTAAAGGGGGAGCACTCAGGAGACCAGGAGAAGACCCTGGAGAGGACTGAGCAGCTTGTGGGAAGAATCTGGGTAGGGAGCCCCCCATGGGAGACCAGGCTAATAGGAGGAAGCAACCTGGGAGATGATCTTCCTGGGGAAGAAGCAGCCTGGGGGTGGACATCCAGGGGGAAGAAGGACTATGGGAGAGGAATGACCAGGGGGAGCATCCTCTGGGGAGCATCCGGGGTGGGGAGGAGCAGTCTGGGTAGGGAATTTTATAGGGGAGAGAAGCTTGGGGGGGGAGCATCCTGCAGAGCATTAGTCTGGGGAGGAAGCAGCCCCACCCTCAGTTCTCACCCTTTGGTCCTTGCTGAGCCTGCAGCTTCTGGAAAACCTCTCTAGGGAAGTGCCAGCTCTTCAGACCCTCCAGGCAGAGGGAGAGGGCATTGGGTGCCTGGACAAGGACAGTGAGGAGGAGGATTATGAGAACAGGGACCCCCAAATCTGCTCCCTTTTCAAGCCCCCCACCCACCAGGATGCAACCCTTGAACTCCCCCTCTCCCACACCACCATCTGTGCTCAGTCTAGGGAGGAATTACCAGCTGCCTCCCTGGAGAGTCAGAGGTGCACAGGCAGAGCTTGACCACAGCCATGTGAAGGACCTTCACCTCCCCCAGCAAGGCTGGCCTCAGGGCTCTACTCTCTGGGCCAAGCAGGACTAGGGACCCTTTCTGTGTCTGGAAATGATGCAAAAATTGACTTGAACTGGAATGACCTGCTTCCACTTACTAGAATTTCCAGATGACGGAGGACACGCAGCGTCAGCCCGAGTGTGCTGGCTGCCAGTTACTTAACTCCATCATCCACCACAGTGAGCCTTCCCAGGGGCCTCCACTGGCCTTCAACAACACAAGCCCTCCCTGAACCAGTGTTGTTGGGACTGTGCTGGTGAGGAGACCAGGTTTTCTTCCAGGGACACTGAGAACTGCTCTGCATTCTCTCCATGGCACTGGAAAAGCCCTGGGCTCACGGGGCTCACTCCTGATGGCCGCAGGGCAATGCTCTGTGTGTGAGACCTGTGGCTGCAGCTTCATCGAGTCCTCACCTTCCAGGAGCCATCAGGGACTCTTCATGGAACCTCCCCACTGGCCCCAGCTGGGCTGCACAGGCCAGAATCATCCCCGTTCTTGAAACATGGTTGCACCATCATACCTTCAGGACTCAGCATGAGGGGATCCCCCTCAGAGAGGCCTCACCGGACCACCCGACTGAGCTGGGGACACCTCTCTCCTGGGGTTTGTTGTCTCCTACACCTCTGACTGCCTTCAAGGCCGTCATTACAATTCTGATTGGGCCTTTGCTTGTCTGTTCACATCATTCTTTTACTTTGGCAAATTTGCACAGATTGAGCTCTCCTATGGTCCAGGCATTTTGTGGGGTATATCTGGATCCTGTGATGGGCAAAACCAAGGTGGCCCCTCCTTGTTGGCTTGCAGTGCAGTGAGGGGAGACAGGCAAAACCCAGGTAAGCAAATAAATGGGACTGTAATTATAACTGAGGAAGGAGCAGTGGAGGTGGTAACAAAGGCGAGCTACCTAACAGGGCCAATAGAGAACAGTCTTTCTGAAGAGTGACATTGACATAGAAATCTCAAGGGTCAGAAGGCACCAGCCACTCCAGGAGCCAGGAGCCAGGCCCCAGGAGAGGGAATAGCATGTGCAAAGGTCCTGAGGTGGGGAATGCTATCAGGAAGTCTAGGACTAAAGGGCAGGCAACACAGCCACTAGGATATGAGACTGGGCAAGAGGCACAGCCAGAAAGCAGGGTTGGGAGTCACTGAAGCAGGCACCTGCCATGGACTCCTCTGCACTGGTAAAAGTCCCTCTGGTGGGTGGACATCTTGTTTGCTGCAGCGAATCTCCCACTTGCAGTAAAATCTTTCTGAGAATGCGGTCATGGGCCCTTTCTCCAGGACAAACTAGATGCTCAGTGAATATATTTCTGATCATCTACAAAGCACTAATGAATTTTAGCATGAAATGCAACCTGCCAAAAATGTCAAAGTATCATGTATTATCAAATTAAATTTTTTAAAAGTAATTCAACAAATTCTATGATTCTAATTTTCATTGTTTTAAAATCAGTTACTTTTTTTGGTTGTTGTGCATGTAATAAGTCCCAGTTAGATGTTTCTCTTTACAAACAGCGTCCTACTTGACCCTTTGAGCTAGGATGTCTGTCCCCTCTTTACTATCAGGAAACAGGTACAGTGCATTTTAAAACACCTTCCAAAAGGCCCCCGCCAGTAAGCAGCAGCCCAGATTTTGAACTCATGACTTTCAGAGTCTAAATCCTACACACTTAACCTAAGCACATGACTCTTTAAATTGTAAGTATTCTAAACCAGGGCAAACACTTTATAACCTTCATATCAATGGAGCTTGGTATGCCAGCAAAAGGCAGTGCCAACATGTATTCAGCAAATGCCCATTGTAAACCTAGGTTGGCTTTTTCCTTCTCCTCCATGCTCTCTAATGCAAATGCAATCATCTGCACATTAAACATACTTGCCCACTATTTCTAAACCTTTTATTCTTATCTGGACCCAGACTAGATCTGGGGTTGCCTCTCAGGTCAATTACTTAAAAGATGAGTGTCCTTAGGAAACTTATTGAGCCTATCTGTACCTTCTCTTCTCTTCTGAAAACTGGGTATACCGATAGATTTGAGATAATTGAGTCATGATGGTCATAATCACTTTGTTTCCTGTATACACTTTATTCTTAACAGTTTATTAAACATCTGGTAGGGTAGGTTTCCCCTTATTCCTTTTCCCCTTCAGAAAATTTTCTGGCAATTCCTGTACTTTCCTCCATCATAGTTAGCTGAACACACCTTAAAAAAAAAAAAAAAAAAAAAAAAAAAAAAAATCTTTATATGGAGAGAAAACTGGGAATTAAGTTCCTCGAGGGCTCCACTGAGGAAACCCCTAATCCAGCTGCTCACCTTGAAGCTCTCTCAATAGCCCTAGGGTAGTATCTCTCAGGGAGATTCATCCAATTATATACTTGCATATTAGGAGGACTCACAGGTGTTGGCTACAGCCCTTCTGGACCCTTCCCAGGAACAGAATTCCCTGGAGCCAGGCTCCAGGAGAGGAGAGAGGGTGTCTGATGTCCAGGGTAGTAGTCCATGAAGGCCAGAGGGAACACAGATGGAGCTTGAGGGAGTAACTGAGTCCTTCCTTTCTTGGGGGCTGGGCAGTGTCCTTAGAAGGCAGCCTGGGGTTGGGGCAGGGAATGGGAAAAGAGGAACCTCAATTTACAGTGGCCCCAACATCCTAAAACAGAGATAATTAGAAATGGCCCTTTTTTTTGCTGTAACACAAGTGATTCAGACTTACACCCTTGCTCAGAGAGTCAGATGAGTCTGTTTTTCCAGTTGAAGACAGAAATGTTTCAAGTGGGACAATGCCCCACAATGCCTCTCCCCTGGGGTAAGGCCCAGCCCCACCCCCCATGAATTTGCTCCTCTGTCAGCCTGGGCTCTAACCTCACTCCTTAGAACAAGGGGTGTCCATAGAGCCGACCATGCTTGTGTCCATAGGGCCGACGATGCTTTCCTGAATACTTCTCCTAAACAGGCCTGTGAGTAGGGTGAGGTGAGTGAGGCATCAAAAAACTCAGTCATCAAGAAGATACAGTTGTTGTTGCATGGGTACAGTTTTTGTAAATTTTAGAAATTTTGAAAATCAATCAATAAATAAGCAAAGAAATAAATAATAAAACAAAATCCAAATCCAGCCCAACTACTAACTAGATTGATTCAATCTCCCAAACCAAAGGCCTAGCAAAGGTGGTATTGTTGCAGCCGAAACAAGTTTTACACGATGAGAAAGCCCAAACGGCACTGGAAGAGGTGGAGGAACAAAGTTTTATTACACGCGGGCCCAGAGGAGAGTTCAATCTCCAAATTCTGAGCCCCTTTTTCAGATTTTCATAAGTTTATGTAGGTACACTAAGCAGGCAAATTCCTGAGTAAGTGGGCAGGCAGGGTTACAAAAGCAAAGAAGCTAGGTTAGCTTATCTTTCTAAAAGCAGAAGGCCATTAGGGAGGGAAAAGAGTCATTATCTGTATAGAGTTGTAAATTTCAATTCAAAGCAGCAGCCTGGAGGTGCTTATCTTTCTGATGTGGATTCCAAGGAGAAAAAAGGAGAATGGAGGGGAGTGAGAAACTAGGGACCAAGGGGAGTTTATTTTCTTGAAGCTGAGGGTTTCTGCTGAGGGCGGGGTTGGGGGGTCCCTGCGCTTCCCTTATCAGTATCCTCCTTGCGGAACATAAATACTATTCAACTCTTTTTACTATCCTACAGAATATGTTGGGCTTTTGGCCAAATATTACCACACGCAAAAAAAAAGTAAGAGGAAAAAAATGACTGTTTATACAACATTTTGATTTTCCATTCACTCTTGATGGATACTTGGATTGCTTCCACCTTTTGGTTATAATACTATGAACACTGGAACTTAAATACCAGTTTGAGTCTCTGTTTTCAGTTCCTCTGAGTATACACAGTGAATGGAATTGCTGAGTCATATGATAGTTCCATGTTTAACCTTATGTGGAATGTCATACTGTTTTACCCATTGGCCACAACATTTTACATTCTTATCAACAATGCATGAGGATTCCAATTTCTCACATCCTCCATTTTAAAAAAATAATACTCATCCTAATGGGTGTGAAGTGGTAACTCATTGTGGTTTTCATTTGCATTTCCCTAATGGTTGATGTTGTCAAGCATATTTTCATTAGATTTTTGACTATTTGTTTACCTTCTTTGGAGAAATGCCTGTTAGAGTCTTTTGCCCAGTATTTAATTGCTTTTCTTTTCTTTTGGAGTTGAGTTGTAAGAGTTATTTATATATTCTGGACATTATGCCCTTAACAGATATATTGTTGGCAGATATTTTCTCCCATTCTGTATGTTTTTTCACATGAAAAGTGAAATGCCCTTTGTCTTTATAATGTCCTTTGATGCACAAAAGCCATTATGCTGTTGTTGAAGGCCAGTTTATCTATATTTCCTTTTCTTGTACTTTTGGTGTCATATCTAAGAATCCATTCCAAATCCTACAGTCATAAAGATTTTCCCCTCTGTTATCTTCTAAATGTTTTATGGTTTTGTTACTGGATTTTGTCTAGGTTCTTGACTATGCGGCAGAAATGAATTCCAAGAGCACATCGGGTTAGTTAGGCCAGTAATTTATTAAGATAGGTAGAGAAGAGAAATGGGAGAAAACAACAGATCACAGGTCCCCAGTGGAGAGAAAGGGACTGAAGGGTGATAAAGAGGGCTGATTTACAGATTACAATTTCCCATTATAGATTATAAATGCCCAGGTTTTACTTGCATGTTGATCCATGTGGGGGTACATGGTGAGAGCAGGGTGCAGAAGGCAAGAGGATGGGAGTGTGAGAGAGATTTGACCTTTGTGTTTGCTTTTTTATTTTTTATTTTTTAAAATTTTTACCAGGAGGTCCCAGGGTTCAAACCCAGGTCTCTCCAAATGGGAGATGGATGCCCAACCATTTGAGCCACATCCACCCCTCTGTGCTTGCTTTGTGTGTGTGTGTGTGTGTGTTTGTGTGTGCTTGTTTTTTAAACCATTAATTATTCCACCCTTTTGCTAATGGCATGGGAAGATTTCCAGCTGTTTGCTGTTTTGAATGATTACCCACCCCCATCAATCCCCCAGGAGGGCCAAATTATAAGGCCCCTGGAGAATATCTGGGTCTTCCCCTGGCTTCTGGAGGAAATCTCATTTGTGAGGATCTTCCAGCATCCATCTTGGGGGTTTCGGTATCCACATAGACTTCTTGCCAGGTTCCAGATCCATCTATTGATTCCCTATCTTATTAGCCTGCTTCAGTTTAAGCTCTTATATTTAGGGGTTTGATCCATTTTTAATTAATTTTGTATATGGTATGAAATAAGAATCCAATTTCATTCTTTTCCATGTGGATATCCAGTCATTGCAGCACCATTTCTTGAAAAGATTATTTCCAGATTGCATATATGTAGACCTTTTATTTTTTTAAGTCAATTGGCCATTTATTTGTGGATCTGTTTCTGGATTCTCAATTTTATTCAATTGATCTATATGTCTATTGTTATGCCAGTACCACACTGCTTTGATTTCTGTAGTTTGTAGTCAATATTAAAATCAGAAAGTATAAGTCTTCCAACTTCATTCTTCTTTTTCAAAATTGTTTTGGCTATTTGCGGCCACTTGCAATATTGTATAAATCTGAGGATTCACTTTTTTATTTCTGCAAAGGAAGGCTGCTGGAATTTGGATAAGGATTGCACTGAATCTGTAGATAACTTTGCGTAGTATTGACATCTTAACAATATTAAGTCTTCCAGTCCATGAATGCAGGATATCTTGCTATTTATTTAGGTCTGTTTAATTTTATTTCAGCCATTTTTTTTTGTAGTTTTCAGTGTACAAGTCTTTCTTCTGTTTGGTTACATTCATTTTTAGATATTTTATTATTTTAGATGCTATTGAATATGGAATAGTTTTCTTAATTTCCATTTTGGATTGTTCAATGATAGGTATAAAAACACAATAGAGTCTTACATTAATATTTTACCCTGAAACTTTACTGAATTCATTCATTACCCCTAGTATCTTTATGTGGATGACAGGATTTTCCATATATAGGATCATGTCATCTGTGAAGAGAGATGGTTTTACCTCTTCCTTTGCAATTGGGAGCACTTTCTTTTTCCTGCCTAATTGCTCTGCCTAGAATTTCTGGTGCAATGTAAAATAGCAGAGGGGAAAGTGGGAATCCTTGTCTTGTTTATGATCTTAGAGAGAAAACTTTCAGTCTTTCACCACTGAGTATTATGTTACCTGTTGGTTTTTCATAAATGGTCTTTATCATGTTGAGGACATTCCTTTCTAATCCTAGTTACCTAAATGTTTTCAACATGAGAGTGTGTTGCATTTTGCCAAATGTTCCCTTTCTATGTTCATTGAGATGATCATGTGTTGTTGTGGGTTTTTTGTCATTCTATTAATGTAGTGTATTACACTGATTGATTTTCTTATGTTGAACCACTGTAGCATTCTTGGGATAAATCATACTCAGTCTGTGTATAATCCTTTTACTATGCTGCTGGATTTGGTTTGCTAGTATTTTGTTGAGGAATTTTAGGTCTATCCTCTCAAGGGAAATTGGTCAGTAATTTCTTTTTCTTTTGCTATCTTTATCTGGCTTTAGTATGAGGGCAAAACTGTCCATATAGAAGGAATCAGGGAGTATTCCTGCCTTTTCAATTTTTTTGACAAGTTTGAGAATGTTTAGTGTTAATTCTTCTTTAGAGGATTGGAAAGAATTCACCAGTGAAGCGCAGTCTGTCCTTAACTTTTCTTTACTGTACACTTTTTGGCTACTGATTCAATGTGTATACTTGTAAGATTTTTATTTCTTCTGGGGTTAGTTTAGATAATTTGTGTTTCTAGAAATTTCTCCATTTCATTTAGATTATCTAATTTGTTGGCATACAATTGTTTATAATATTCTCATAATTCTTTCCATTTCTGTGAGGTCAGAGGTAATGTCACTTTTATTTTTGGTCATATATTGGTATCTTTTCTCTTCTTATTGGGGAGGGGGGCACAGTGTAACTAATGGTTTCTTAATTTAATTGATCTTTTGAAAGAACCAAATTTTAGTTTCATAGAGTCTCTTTTTTTTTTTTTTGGCTCAGGTCTTTTTATTTATTTATTTATTTTTATTATGGGTAAAAATCAAAATTCTCACAATACATACAAACATTTGTAAAATGATATATAAATATATATGCATATATGTGTATTTGCTTACAAAAATGTTATATATATATATATATATATATATACATATATTTTAAGAGGTGCTTAGATTACCTAAAATATTACAGGGAACCCACTGGGATTCTCTTGATTGCTTTTCTATTCTGCATTTCCTTTATTGTGCTTTAATCTTGTTTCCTTCCTTCTGGTAACTTTGGGTTTAGTCTCTTCTTTTTGTACTTCCTCTTATTGATCTGAGATTTTTCTCCTTTTTAAATATGGCTGGCTGGGATGTTTACACTTCTGCTACCTCCCGGCGCCTGAGGACTCACCTCCCACCAGCAGGACCCCTGCTTCAGCCAGTGCAGGAGCCGGCAGGGTGGGGACGCAGCGAGGGCTCATGGGGGTGCAGGGGCTCAGGGAAAATCCCAACTCTGAACTCTGTGGGTCTCGGCAAACTGCCAAGCGCCCCTCCTTGATACCCGCTCGCCCCGCGCAGTAAGTACTAGAATCCCGTTCAAGAGGCAGGGCCTGCCCTAGCAGAAGGGGCTGGAGCACCTGTGTGGCCACGCGTGCTAGCGCCCGCGACTCCGCGCTCTCTGGCTGTGGCGCCGCCTGGACGCTCCTGCCTCCCGGAATGCCCGAGGGGAGGTGCCTGGAGCCCACGCTGGGTCCTGAGCGCGGATTTGTTGGCTGGTGGAGCCTGGGAGCCCCGGGTGAGAGCGTGTGGCGGCGGCTGGTGCGAGGAGCTACGGCACCCGGGCTGAGGCCCCGCAGCGCGGAGAAGTCCGACCGCCAGGCAGGTTGCTGTAGGGCGTGCGCGAGCCTTTCCGTGAGGAGCGGCGGGCAGACCCTGACAGGTGTCGGTGGCTTCTTTACTGAAATGGAAATGATATCTGCCAGCCCTGGCCGGGTTGCCCCCTGGGGAAGGCATGTGACATCTGTCTGGCAGATGCGGAGGAAGTCCTCGTGAGGCAGACAGCGGCCGGCATAGGGCTGAGAGCCCAGAGGAGTCAGACAGAAACGCAAGTGCAGATTTGGGGACGAACGTGGAGGACGAGAAGTGCATGGAGACAGTGTCCAGGTGGGGCCGTGTGGACGGGGTGCCAGGGATGGGCCCCTCAGCTGTCTGGGCCAGCGTGGCCAAGGTGGGCAGAGGAGAGGTTCAGGGACAGCTGTGGAGGGTGCCCCGGCCCCTGCTTGGCACTCAGCTGTAATTCCTCCAAGACTGTGTGCTTTGGGGAGTTGGAAGGAAATTCTGGCGGTTGTCCGATTCTCTCCTCCCCACGTTTTTTAAGGGTGGGTTCCCATCGCCCCCACTTGGAGGTGGTCTGAGGATTGGGAGGGTGTGGGCGGTGCATGTGCATTGAGCGGTGACCGCGGCTTCAGCTGTGTTGGCAGAGCAGGCCCTGGCAAAAGAGGCGATGCAGGGCTTTCTGTCATTGCTGCGGGAGAGTGGGGACGCCTGGCCGCTGGTCGTGGAGTTGGTGGCTCTCACAGCAAGGCTGTGCCTGGACCTGCAGGATGCAGCCCTTGGTGGAGCCCCTGGGGGAGGGTCGGCTCCACGTGCACCTGCTGGGCAGGAGGACAAGTGCTGGTGTGCACGGGCATGCTGGCCCAGCAGGAGCAGCACCAGGCCATCTGCCCGCTCCTAGGGGAGCGCCTGGTGTGGAGGGCAGGAGGGCAGTGGGAGCCGCAGCCTCCCTGAGCACAGGTGGGAGTGCCCAGCACATGTCCATGCAATCAGGGACCCAAGGCCCCTGAGCTCATTTAGCAAGAAACCTGACCTGTGTTGGCATGAAGCTAATGATGGCTTCACTTACCCCCTTCATATGGCAATTTGCAACATAAATAATCGTGTGGATGACCAGGAGAGGCTGGGGTGGGACAGGTTATATGGTGTATGCTTGGTATACTATTAAAATTCTGAATTCCAGTGTACATCCAGTCAAAAGGGTTTCAAATGAGGGATGTGGGGCCTCTTTCCCCCTCCCTTTCACCCCATCATGTAATCCATGCATAATTTATGTTGAATCTACCTTCAAAATGCTCCTCTATCCCACCCAGTTTTTTCCTATTTCCACTGCCCCCTCCACAAAGCTAATACACTGAGCACCCCTACCCTTGCTCTCTCCTACCCCTCAAATGCATTCTTCACCGACCCACCAGAGGGATTGTTACCAGTGCAGAGGGGTCCATGGCAGGTGCCTGCTTCAGTGACTCCCAACCCTGCTTTCTGGCTGTGCCTCTTGCCCACTCACATATCCCAGTGGCTTTGTTGCCTGCCCTTTAGTCCTAGACCTCCTGATAGCATTCCCCACCTCAGGACCTTTGCACATGCTATTCCCTCTCTTGTGGCCTGGCTCCTGGCTCCTGGCTCCTGGTATGGCTGGTGCCTACTGACCCTTGAGATTTCTATGTCAATGTCACTCTTCAGAAAGACTGTTCTCTATTGGCCCTGTTAGGTAGCTCGCCTTTGTTACCACCTCCACTGCTCCTTCCTCAGTTATAATTACAGTCCCATTTATTTGCTTACCTGGGTTTTGCCTGTCTCCCCTCACCGCACTGCAAGCCAACAAGGAGGGGCCACCTTGGCTTTGCCCATCACAGGATCCAGATATACCCCACAAAATGCCTGGACCATAGGAGAGCTCAATCTGTGCAAATTTGCTAAAGTAAAAGAATGATGTGAACAGACAAGCAAAGGCCCAATCAGAATTGTAATGACGGCCTTGAAGGCAGTCAGAGGTGTAGGAGACAACAAACCCCAGGAGAGAGGTGTCTCCAGCTCAGTCGGGTGGGTCCGGCAAGGCCTCTCTGAGGGGGAGCCCCTCATGCTGAGTCCTGAAGGTATGATGGTGCAACATGTTTCAAGAATGGGAATCCCAGTGGGTTCCATGTAATATATTGGGTAATCTAAGCACCTCTTAAAATATATTTATATATATATATATAAATAACAATTTTGTAAGCAAATGCACATATATGCATATATATTTATATATCATTTTACAAATATTGGTATGTATTGTGAAAATTTTGATTCTTACCCACAATAAAAAATAAATAAATTAAAAAAAAAAAAAAGAATGGGGATGATTCTGGCCTGTGCAGCCTAGCTGGGGCTAGTGGGGAGGTTCCATGCAGAGTCCCTAATGGCTCCTGGAAGGCAAGGACTCAATGAAGCTACAACCACAGGTGCCCAGGTGTCACACACAGTGCATTGCCCTGCACCTGTCAGAAGTGAGCCCCATGAGCCCAGGGCTTTTCCTGTGCCCTGGAGAGAACACAGAGCAGTTCTCAGTGTCCCTGGAAGGAAACCTGGTCTCCTCACCAACACAGTCCCAACAACACTGGTTCAGGGAGGGCTTGTGTTGTTGAAGGCCAGTGGGGGCCCCTGGGAAGGTTCGCCGTGGTGGACAATGGAGTTAAGTAATGGGCAGCCAGCACACCCGGGCCAATGCCGTGTGTCCTCGGTCATCTGGAAAGTGTAGTAAGTGGAAGCAGGTCATTCCAGGTTGAGTCAATTGGTGCATCATTTCCAGGCACAGAAAGGGTCCCTAGTCCTGCTGGGCCCAGAGAGTGGAGTACTGAGGCCAGCTTTGCAGGGGGTGGTGAAGGTCCTTCATGCAGATGTGGGTCAAGCTTCAGCAGGCCATGTTACTCCTCTCCCTGGCCTTGTAGCCAAAGGCCCATCCTTTGTCTCCTCCTTGTCTCGTGCTCCCCCCAGCAGGACAGAGCTCAGAGCTGTGCTTCCCTCCTTGGTGGTGGCCCTGGAATTGACATGAGTGTGTTCCGTGATCCTGTGAGGTGGTCTGACCCCTTCGGGACACCCTGCCTGTGGGATAGTGCCCCTGATCCCCTGCTCCTGTCCTTCCTGGAGCTCAGGAGCACAGGCTCCAGTTCCCACAGTACTCAAGAGAACAAGGGCGGCTGGGGCTCAGCCATGCTCTCCCCAGCAGGGCTTCCAGGTGCTGGCAGGAAGGAGCCAGGGGCTGGTGCAGCTCTGGAATCACATCCTCTGTGGCCTGGACTGGAAAAGGCTGAGCATGGCCATGCTGACCCCCAGGCAGTTCTGTCGCAGGAAGAGGTGTGAGCCAGGTGAGGGGATGTGCATATGCCAAGGGGTTCCCCCAGGAGCCAGGGGCTGAGAGCCCAGGGCTGGGGACATGGGGCAGGAGGACCTGACGGGAGCAGTCAGAGTGTATCAAGCATCCTCTTACCCATTGCTTCCCCATCGCCCACCGTGTGCCCTCACTGAGTCACACTCTTGACTTGCTCTGCTAGTCAAAGCCATGGCTGCAATGCGCAGCCCCCTGAGCTAGGCGGCCAGGGGCTGAGGACCATCGGTCAGCAAGGGAGTCCCCTTGGGCTGGCATGGGGCCTCCACAGCTGGCCCTACCAGCAGAGAAGGAGAAGGGCTGGCTGTCACCAGCATTGGAGTGAAGTTCCAGCTGCAGCTGCACGGGGGCATCTGTGTCAGGATTCGGTCCCTCCATGGAGACCCTTGGCCCCTGCCCAGCAGTGAGTGGCCTTAGAGGAAAGGAGTGTTCTGACTCCCCCTTTCCCTCTCTGTATCCCCCTCAGGGCTGGAGTCTCTAGCTGTCCACAGACAGGACATTGGAGGGGCAGGTGGGAGGTGCCCAGCTCACATGCCTCAGGCTGCCTGATCCCCACAGCTGTGCTCCCCAGTGGCTCCTGGGTCCTCCTCTCAGCTTGCTGATCACAGCCACAGGTCCTCTGAGGTAGGAGAAGGATGGAGTGTTGTGAGAATCAGATGGGCTAGAAGCAGAGTGCTGGGAAGAGGGCCTGGCATGTGATTGGTACTAAATCCATGTTGGGGTACTCCTTATCATCATCCTCATACCTAGTTTCAGGGGAGGAAACTGAGGCACAGGCTAAGCCACACCTGAGAGGGCTGCACAGCCGGGATTCTGGTGCAGATGTCAGACCTTAAAGCTCTGTGTTCCATTCTGGGCCTTCCTACTGGCCAGGGCAGGGATGCAGGTCTTGCTCTGAGCTTCAGAGCAGCCCAAGTGAAGAGGGTTCCAGTTTCACAGTGCCTGGTCAACAAGAAACACTGCTTACTGGTGGAAGAGGAGATGATTCCTTTTGGTTCCTATGAATAACATGCTGTGCTATAGTGGGACAAGCCCTCCAAAGCCCCAGCCTGCCTCAGCTTGGAGGTCTTCATGGCTGTAGTCAAATCCCTACCTGCAGGTAAGGGCCATCAGGAAAGTAAGCCTCAGCCATATAAATGATCTGGAGACCACGTGGTGCACAACTTGTCTCCAGGGTTGCAGAGCTTGCTGGGGCCAAGGAGCCCATTGGCCCTTGGAGGAGCCAAGCCTCAGACCAAGCCTGGCCTCCCTGGAGCTGCTTTCCAG
>JAKSZT010053771.1:1335717-1358175 GCA_026826555.1 Tolypeutes matacus | reverse complement strand
GGAGAGGGTTGACTCTTCTAAAGATGGCCACTACTACTCAGTTCCAACCCCCTATTACCAGTCTGCAGTGTAGGCCCAGTATTACATGAACAAATCTTCTGATTTTTGCATATTGGCCAAACAGAATGTTCATAGGCCAGATCTGGTCCACAGGCACCAGTTAGCAGTCTCTTCTAGGAATTAATAAAATGCTAATTTCAGTGTGGCTTCATGTAATCACTCATTAATCCATTCATTCATGCAATAGATGTTTATTGGGTCTCTACTACATGCTGGGATATACATTTAAATAAGACATGCTTTTTAAAAATCCGTGATAGGAGCATTATAGTTGTAGCATAAATGCACTAACTGAGCAAAAATAACGATGACTAACATTTACTAAATGCCACCAGGCAGTTTTTCAAGAGCTTTAGGTCAACTCACTGAAGCCTCACAACAATCTTATAAAGTAGGCACTACTCTCGTCTCTAGAGCGTACTAGAGGTCACACAGCTGGGAAGTGCTGGGTTGGGATTTTAACTGAGCTTAGTTTCACTGCCCAAGGTCATGACTCCAAGGCGGAGCCAGAGAATTAGCCTGTGGATTTGCGAAGACGATTCATTGGTTTCAGGTGGGGTATCAGCTCATCGAGCAGTTTAGATCTCAATTCGAATTGCGACGCTAAGAATGGTACAGAAAGAGGAAGGCGTTTACACAGGCCTCAACTTCCGACCACAAGCTACCGAGAGCCAAGGACCCCTGCATTTCCCGCCGGAGCCCCGAGCCCCGTCCTGCCCACGGCGGCGCTCCGGACTACAAGTCCCGTCATGCCGCGCGCCCGCGCCCCGCCCCGGGCAGACCCCCGCCCTCCCCGGCGCCCCGCCCCCCGCGCCCCGCCCCGGAGAGGCCCCCGCCCTCCCCCGCGCCCCGCCCGCGGTCCCCGCTGCGCTGCCCGGTGGCCGCGGCCGACGGAAGCCGAGCGAGGCCCCGGCGGCGCGAGGATGGGGGACTCCAAAGTGAAGGTGGCGGTCCGGGTCCGGCCCCTGAGCCGACGAGGTGAGCGCGCGCTGCGGGCGGCCGCTCTGGGCGGCAGGTGCCTGCGCTCGCCCGTCGCCGCGTGGGGTCCCGCGGCCCCGCCCCTGGGGGCTGGCGGGGTGAGGGGGCCCGGGGACCCCACGCCTTTCCCCACCCTCCTGCGCGGCCCGTCGGGGACGCCCGCGCCTCGGCCGGGCCCGGCCCGCGCCCTTCCGCCGGCCCGGCCTCCCCCCTGCCCCCTGCCCCCTGCCCTCTGCCCCCTGCCCCTTGCCCCCTGCCCCCTGCCCCCTGCCCCCTGGCCCCGCCAGTCCCCGCGTCCCCCCACCCTGCTGCCTCGCTCGGCCCCTCGCCCCGCTCTTGCCCCGCCAGCTGTCAGAGCCCCCGCGACCCTGCCCCGAGGGGACCCCCGCGTCCCCGGCCGAGTCTCCCCAACAACTGCACTTTGGTGACCCGCGGGGGAAAATGGCAGAGATTTGGTTTCCTCTCGCTGAGAAAGCACTCAAGGGCAGAGTTCTTCATCTTGGCTTTCCATTTCGTGTTCCTTTAACCTGGACAAGTTGTAAATAGTTTGGGCTTGGGGGAAGAGTTGCCTTTTTTTTTCTTTTTTTGCTGTTAAGAAATTTTTGCTTTTGCTTGAAGTCATGTTCGTCATCCTCAACAATAAATAGTTGTAGTGCCAAGATTCTTGTAGAATTGTATCTTTTAGGCATTCTCTTAATTCTGTAGGGAGGGTAGAGACAGCACATACAGCGAGTGCGTTTTAAATGAGCTTTAGACAGTCAAATGGAGTGGAAAGAATGAGACTTAACTAGCCGCGTGACTGGACGTGTTACTTTAAATGAGATAATATACAAGGATGGCAACTGATGCTCTTTTTAACTTTTTAATATTTTTATAGTGGTAACAGATATGCACCATAAAATTTTTACTACATTTTCACTACTCTCATACCGCTGTTAGACATTTTTTTTTTATACTTTATTTTGTACATTTAATAATTGAAGATATAAACAATTAAAAACTAAAGAGCAAACACAGATGAATACATACATTTCTCAATTAAATTTACTGGATACATATAAATTTTTTTTTTTTTTGAATCAAACAATATGTTACACAATATATTTATTTTATTTTATTTATTTATTTATTTTTTTAAAGATTTTTTATTTATTTATTCACTTATCCTCCCCTTGCTGCTTGTGCTCGCTGGGTCAGCTAACCACGCCTTGCCTTCACCAGGAGGCCCTGGGAACCGATCCCGGGGCCTCCCATATGGTAAACGGGAGCCCTACTGATTGAGCCACAGCCGCTTCCCACAAAATAACTTTTAATTTGGCAAGTATTACACGTTTTGAGTCTTCAATCCTTGCCTCATTAGTTCCATATTCCCCTAAGTTAAGTAACTTTGATAAACTCAGAGTTTTCAAAGGCTTCTGCTTTTAAATATTTATTTTAGTTCACTTTAAGTTTATTGCCATCACAGTGATTAAAAAAAAACCACGAGAAAACAACTCATAACTTATCTAGGTAATTGATACTGAAATGCTGATTTCAGCCCATGCTTATAATTTCTTTTTCACAGGAAAACTAGGAAACGTTGGTGCTAAAAAGAGGCAATTAATCAACCACCCACGAAGCCATGTCAGATACAATCTTTCCCCCTTTTCTCTTTCCCCATCTTGCTTTCATTTTTTTGAGGGAAATACTGTCCTTATTTATAAATTGCCATTGAAAAGTTTGTAATTGTCAGTATCAGAGTTTTGAGGGATGCATAAATTAACAATATTAACTATGGAATGGGTATTAGCTGTTCCTGGGGTTGAAACTCATTTTGAAATTAAGGTGTATACATAGATTGCATATCCCTGTAAGCAAGTGCATTATTTTTGGTAAAAATTGTCTCTTCATTTAGTGGCATCTCTTACCTAGTCTTATTTCCTGACATGAACATGGACTTCTTTCCTTAAAAAATTTTTTTAAAATTACCACAGGTTATTAAAACTAGTTCTATTTTGTCATAGTTTGTTTAGGGTTTATTATGGAATACAGTGTGTTAGAGTTGCAAAGCCAGTAATTTTTGGACTGCCATCTAGAGTTTAAGGGCTTAAACAAAACCATATTCCTTTTCAGTAATTTTGAAAATAACTATATTACTTTGAACAGTTATTCTGGGAAAATGAATATATTAAATAATAGTATGTCATTACGACAGATAGTAAGCTGTTAGTCCTAATTGTTTTTATCTTAGCATATTAGGCCAGGAAACCACCTTAGAACTTCACAAATATGAATGAAATGATGGATTACTGAGCTGATGTAGTTTTTTATTTAATTATATATTATATATTCCCCCCACCCCACCCCCGTTGTTTGTGGTTGCTGTCTGCTCTCTGTGTCTGCTGTCTTCTCTTTAGGAGGCACCAGGAACCAAACCTGGGACTTCCCATGTGGAAGAGAGGCACTCAATCACTTAAACCACCTTGGCTCTCAGGTTTATTGCATCTCTCATTGTCTTTCCTCTTTGTGTCTCTCTCTCTTTTTTGGTTACATCATCTTGTTGCGTCAGCTTTCCGCGCGGTCGCCAGCTCTCTGTGTGGGCTGCCAGCTCTCCATGCAGGCCCACTTTTGCCTTCACCAGGAGGCTCCAGGATTTGAACCCAGGACCTCCCATATGATAGATGGGAGCCCACTTGCTTGAGCCACATTGGCTTCCCTTTGTGTCTCTCTTGTTGCATTAGCTTGCCTCGCCTGCCACCAGCTTGCCGTCCCAGGAGGCACCAGAAACTGAACCCAGGACTTCCCATGTGGTAGGCAGAAGCCCAATCGCTGAGCCACATCTACTTCCCTTAATGTAGTTTTATTGTACAGACTTTGATATTTGGAGTCATTTCAGCTATCTTTTTTTTTAGAGATTTATTTATTTCTACCCTCATTGTTTGCATTTGTTGTGTCTGTTGTGTGCTCGCCTTTTTTTTTTTTTTTTTTTAAGTAGGCACCAAGAACCGAACCTGGGACCTCTGCTATGGGCAGGAGGTGCCTAATCACTAAAGCCACCTCTGTTCCCTACTTTGTCATGTCTCTCATTATGTTTTCCTCCTTGTATCTCTTGTTGCATCATCTTGTTGTGTCAGCTTGCCGCACCTGCCTATCACATCAGCTTGCTGTCCTGCTTGTCTTCTTTAGGAGGCACCGGGAACTGAACTCGGGACCTCCCATGTGGTAGGCGGGAACTCAATCTCTTGAGCCATATCTGCTTCCCACTGCAGTTATCTTTTGAGGAAAATCTGATATTTGGATATATCTTCTTTTTGAGAAACGTGGTATATCATTAAGTTCTTCATGTGATTCAGTGCCTGATTGTGCTTAGGTATTCTTAGTGTTATGGTATTTGCTTGGTTTATTGTTTAACATTTATCATATAAGTATGAGTGTTTCAGTACTTTTGCTGAATTCTAAATGGATTTGGAAACTTAGTTATTTGAATATTAAGCATTAGGTTCTAATTCAAGAATAGCAAGCACTGTATTGACTAATAAATATGCTTTTGGTAGGAATATTTTTCTGGTTAGATATTTTGACCTTGTAATACTAATAAAACAAAAGAAAAAAAAAACACTTATATTTTTCTATCTTAAACTCTCATTTTCTTATTTCCATTCTAGTTGTGTTCACATGCATATGAAATTTTACATAAGTTTAATATTATACTTTTTTAATCAAAGAAAAAGTCTCACATATTTATTAACAAACCAAATTATTTATGCCAAAGCATAAAAACAAAGAAAAGACCAGCATTTTCCTCCAATAAAATAAGTCCAACTGTTCAGAAGGGGTGTTGTTTTCAACTTCATATGGCAAGATGTTACTGAACCTGATACAGCATAAATGTGAGAGTTACCACGTCTGATTCCTTACAGACCCAGCTTGGTTCTTCTCCAGTGTCTTCTCTTAAAGTTGTACCTGATTTTTTTTTTCCCCAAAGATTTATTTTATTTTTTCTCCCTACCCCCTTGTTGTTTGCATTTGCTGTGTCTGTTTGTTGTGTGTTCGTCTTCCTTTTAGGAGGTACTGGGAACCGAACCTGGGACCTCCTGTGTGGGAAGGAGGCACCTAATCACTTGAGCCACATCTGCTACCGGCTTTGTTGTATCTCTCATTATGTGTTTCTCCTTGTGTCTCTTGTTGCATCATCTTGTTGTGTCAGCTCGCCATGCCAGCCCTTGTGTTATCTTGCTGTCTTGCTCATCTTCTTTAGGAGGCATTGGGAACCGAACCTAGTACCTCCTATGTGGTAGGTGGGAGCTCAGTCGCTTGAACCACATCCACTTCCCTGTACCTGATTTTATTATTGCCAGTTTTCATTCAGATCCACTGAGGAATGGGGCAATTCTGTTTTTGTTCCTTGGCCAGGAATCGCTTAATTCTAAAAGTCTCATGAGAAGACGTGGTGAAGCTGAAGTCAAACGCTCATGTCATAGCAGACGAAGAGAGAGAAGGAGGGAAAATCATACTTTCACCTTTGCTTTTCTTCAACTGAAATATCCACTTTAAACAGCTAAAAAAAAAAAAAAAAAAGGGAAACTTCTTTTGTCATGAGATCTTGAAGTTCTATTTGTAGATATTGTTTGTGTGTCAGTGTTATCTTCCAGACTTCTGTTGCATTCTTCCCTATACTGTAAAGAACTCCCATCCGTGTATTATCAACCAACCTAATTATTAAATGAACTGAAAGTTTTACAAGCATAATTGACAATTCTTGTTAGGTAGTTACACTCCTTTTCAGGAATTTGATGTTTTATAATTTTAGATGGTTTGAGAAATATTTAACAGGTAAAGAACATTTGTTGAGTGCCTACCAGGTATCTGGCTTATATTAGATAGTGTGAGATCTTACTGCCTTTACTCAAGGTGCTTCCCATGTTTAAATATGTATAACGTTAAGTACCAAAATAAACAAATCTTTATAAAAAACTGTGTAAAAGGGAAAATGCCTTTTGCTGCCTGCTTTAGTTTGTTAAAAGCTTCTGGGAGCAGTATACCAGAAATGGGGATTTATTAGGTTAAAAGATTCCAGTTCTGTTCCAAATCAAGGCATCATCAGGAGAGCCTTTTCCCTGAGCACAGCTGTGGGAGATGAGGCGCCTGTCGAGCACAATGGCCCAGTCACGTAAAGATGCTTTCGCCGAGCTGCAGCTGCTTCTGGCCAAAGTGGCTTCCTCTAAGCTTCTGGCTCCCGGCACCCTCTCTGTCAGCTTCTGGGTTCCTTGCTGTCTTTCTGTACCAGTGGCTTTTTCTTCCTCTGTTTATAAAGGACTCCAGTAAGAGGATTAGGACCCACCCTGGGTCATGTGCTATTGAAGTGATGCAGTCAAAAGGAAGGTCCTTGAAGTGAATCTAATCAAAAGGCCCATCTATAGTGGGTGAACACACACAGCTTTAAGAACAGGATTTTCTGGGTCCACAAAAGCCTCAAACTGCCGCACTATCTAACTAGCCTAAAGTGGTGGAATCAGAAATTATCCTAGGAATTTAGCTAGGGAGAAACAGTGAACTGGGTTATTCCAGGTATCAGGGAGCATGGAAGAGAAATTTACTTCAGGTATTTATCAGGGGCTTGCTTTGTTCATTTTAGTGTTTGATGTAGTGAAAGACACAAAGAAGTATGTGATAATGCCTAATAACTTTTAAGAAAATCATGGTTTTGTATCAGTGGAAAGATATTATGTAGCATTAAAAATGATGATGGTCAAGACTATTTAACAACAAGGAAAAACAGATTGGAAAATTGTATGATTGCATCTACTATTATGATAATTACTTGGTAAAAATGTATACAGGAATGGGCAAGAACTCGAAAGAAACATGAAAAAATGAAAATGATTGTTCTTGTTAAGGAATTTTATTTCTTAAACAATTCTCAGTGTTGTCTAGTATGGTAATATTTAATATTTTTAAAGTATGCTTTATGGTTCATGCTCATGAGGAAATGACTGTCATGTGAGAAGATAAGACTAAAAGGTAAACAACTATAGCAGACTGTTAGTTATTAAGCTCCAGATGAGTGATAAGGAAATACAGGAATTCAGAGGAGGGAAAGATCCCTAGGAGCCTGGTGGTTCAGAAACACTTTACCGAGGGGGCACTTTGGTTCCACTTGGAGGGAGGAAGCTTATGGTTTGGGTGGATGGCCGCGGGAGGGGACAGGAGAGTGCTGATTCTTTGAGGAGGCAGTATTGCCGAGAGCAAAGGCAGAGAGAATGAGCAGGGCACGTTTTGGTGGCAGAGACAAGATTAGCCTGTCAGAAACGAGGATTCTGTGAGGTCCACTGCAGAAGAATGAGATTAGAAAGTTTGGTTCCTTTGGGTCTCTTTAGCTCTTTAGAATAGTGTCTGGGTGTTGGGCACAAACATGAAGTGAGAAAAATGGCCAGATGTCAAAGTAAGAATGAAAGCCTCGGTAGATGACCGAGTCTGAGTGTGGGTGGGCAGTATTTAAAAGTGCGTGGGGAAAATGAAAGCATGTGCATTGGACAGCATAAGGAGGCTGGTCGGAACTGTGTAAGCAGTCCTGAGTCAAAAGGCAAGGTAAGACCAAGGAAGTGGAAGCTTGGAAGCCTCTGGCAGGCCATGAAGAAGTAGGTGATCCTTAGGAAAAGAGGGCGTAGTATGAGGCAGGGGACTGTTTCAAACAGGCAGGTGGTTTGACACCGAGGCCATTGGTGGTTCTCAAGCCTTCTCAAAGAGATGATTTGCAGATGTTGGAGCTATGGATGACTGTGGATGGAAATTTTTGACAGTATTTTCTAAAACAGGAGATACTTGTTTTACTAGTATATGCTTGACTTTGCTAATGGTGAATGAGATACTTATTACATGGCATAGTTTTGCTTCTTCTCAACTCTGCCTGAAATTTTGGTTTATACACATAGTGGCAGAGGCTTTTAGAGAAGAGGATACATGTTTGTAAATATAAAATAAAAACTTGTTGAAATTGGCATGAACTCTAACTGCTTCATCCCCATAAAACTCTTCCAATTCTTAAGTTCTGACGATAGAAGATTTCACTGACAAAGCAGATGAGCTGAGGTGTTTTAGTCAATGGAAATGGATTTATTATTGATCACTCTCTGCTTGCTAATCAGGTTTCCCCTGTGTTTATCAGAGCACGTTCTTAACATTTTTTGGCAAAGATAAGCTGTTAATCTACGGCTATGGAAGTGTGCAGAGCTGGTTCATGGGACACACACCTGGGACTTAATTGGTGTTGAGCTTTTACTGTTGGAAGCTGTAGGTACCTTCAAAAATGGCATTAATTAGTCCATTCAGTTCAACAGTTGTTTATTGAAGGAAAAAAATAGCTACTTTCTGAGCACTTTCTATTTGTGAGCTAGAATTCAGTTTTTTTTTTTATTTTAAATACATACCTAATTTTATTCTTCACACAGAACTTTGAAAAGTAGTTGTGTAATTTCTACTTAACAGAATCTTACAGAGGTTAAATAACTTTCCCAGAATTCTAACACTAGTAATTTGGAACCTGGATTTCACTTAGCTTTGTCTGACCTCAGTGCCTGTTTTTGCTATTATATTGGATGCCATGATCTTTAAAGGGACTTTGCAATCTTGAGATTACATAGTTTTCAAAGATTTGCAGGATGCAGTAGAAGCACAGTTCAAGGTCTCTGGCTAAAGGAGCTTATAGGCTTGTTGGCCATAGATACCCAGGTGAGTTAATTATAAGAATGTGTGCACAATGCAGTGGTGACAGGTGCATCATGAATTTAAGCAGTGTCAGACATCATATTGGGTGAAATGAGCCAGACACAAAAAGACAAATATCATATGAAATACTTAGAAGAAGCAAATTTCTAGATACAGATTCTAAATTACCAGGGGCCTGGGGGAGAGGCAGGGGGAGAAGAAGGATTTATTACTTAATGGGTGCAGAGTTTCTGTTTGAGGTGATGAAAAAGTTGTGGTAATGGAAATTGGTGATTATAGCACAAAATTATGAATATAATTAATACAACTGAATTGTACACTCAAAAGTGGTTAAAACGGGAAATTGTGAGTTATACATATGCTGCTACTATAAAAAGTTTTAAAAAATGAAGGAATAGAACAGTGTGGGTTAATCTTTAGAGCAGGGCTTTTTAACCAGGGGTCCATGGACCCCCAAGGGGTCTGTGGAAAGATTTCAGGGGGTCTGTGAGCTTGAATTGGAAAAACTCAACTTAATATCGTTATTTTTTCTGGCCTCTGATGTTGAGTGTCATAAAACTATCTGCGAAGGGGTCTGTGGTTTTCACCTGACAGGCAGAGGGGTCTGTGGAACCAAAAAAAGGTTAAGAATCCCTCCTTTAGAGGATGCTTTAAAAAGAGGGTAGAACTTGAGAATGAGGAGGAATAAGTTGAAAACAGAATGGGCAGGGAGGAAAGCATGGCAGGTGGGTGCACAACGTGAATTGTGGGAATTAGCAAAACATGGATGTGGGAATTAATTAGCAAGACATTTTCAAACAACAGTAAGGACATAGCTGTGAAAATTCACTCTGCGGTAGGAGACATTGCCTTTATCACTGAAAGGTATTGCGAGGTGACTGTGGGCTGACCCTTCCCAAGTGGGGGAAATTCCTCACAGCTCTAGGAAGGACTTATGTGGTAACTACATCTTACAAATGAGAAAACTGAAACTCAGACAAGCTGATCAATTTGCCCAAGGTCACATAACTAGCAAGTGAAGAAATTGGGGATTGCTACCTAGGGAATTCAAGTCCAAGCCTGAGCCCTTAATTAAACTCTGTGCTTTATCGCAAAGGCAGAAGAGTAAAAGGAGTGAGGGCTGAGATGAGTCCTGAAAGCTGGCCTTAACTGAAGAGGGAAGGCCTTTGGGAAATAGATAGGACGTTAGCCAGGTGAGATACAGGTGGATTCAGAAGAGTCTTGAACACCAGTTTGAGAAAGGCAGTGACAGTTTTTTGAATAGAGCAGTGGCACTGTTAAAGTGGTATTTTAGGAAGATAAATTTGTCTTCTGTGTGCTTCATGGGACAGTGGCAGAAGACATGGGACTTACGGGTCAGGATTTTATTACTCATGGTACAGCAAACTGCATGAGCATTCGTGTCCATTTCCCTTGCCCTCCAAGTCTCCCAAGGGTGGTGTGGAGGAGCCCAGATGAATGCTATGCTTGCCTTAGGTTTGTGTTGCATCTGAGGAAAAGAGTACCTGGAGGATCTCTCACTTTTATATGAAGCGGTAAGCAAGCCTGCTCTTTCTCCCTAAGGGAGAATTTACCTTGTCCCTCAAGGTTGCTGACTGCAAACACATTCCTGAGAAATGGGCTGGGTGAAGAGAGATCATTTAGGCCCTTGCATTTTGGACATACCCAGCATGAACGTCAAGTTCATAGGAAAATAACAAAAGATATAGGAAATATAGGAAGACTACAAAGTTTCTAATTTAGATGACTAAGTGAAAGCTGGTGTCATTAACTGGGATCAAAAGTACAGGAGAAAAGAGGTTTTGGGGTGGAGGTGTGTGGGAAATGAATTCCACTCTTAGATACTTATTTAGAAAATATTTAATCTAAATTCTTAGACATTCTTGGACAATATTTAGTCAGTTTTTATTATGTGCCACTTTCCATGCTAGTCATTGCTCCTACAACTATGAATATGATATACTGTGTGACCCATAAGAAACTGGAGTTGAGTTTGAGGTGTCTGGAGCACAGTCAGGTGGATAGATGGGAAGGCTGCTGTATATCTGAGTCTGAAACTAAGGGACTGGAAATACATGTAGATTTGGGAGTCATTAATATAAGTAGTAGAGAGTTTAAACTGTGAGAATTGAGAAATGAGAAAAGCAAAGAGCCAAGAACTGAATCCTGGAGTATACTAAATTAAGGAGAGTGTGAATGTGGAGGAGGAGGAGGTGTCAGAGGCTAAGGAGAGAGACACAAGGAAAATCAGGTCAAAGTAATGTGGAAGTCCAGGAAGTAAAAAGTGTCCAAGCATGAATGGTCAGTAGTCAGGTATCACAGGAATGGCTAGTATGATAATACTGAGCTGTATCCGGTGGGTTTGATCATGGTGGTCAGTGATAATTCTCAGAATAATAATTTCAGCGGAATGAATGAATGAGTGTGGGTGTTGGCAATGGGTGAGCAGTGAGTGGGCTGTGTGGAGATGGAGGCATGAGTATACAGAAGACTCGAAACTCCACGTAGGCAGGAAGGATAAAGAGTGGAGGTGTAGTTAGTACTGAGCTGCATTTTTTGTTTGTTTATTTTGATTGTTTTTTAAAGTCTGAGATATTTGAACCTTGTTAAAGATGGAGAGAATCAATAGAGAGGGAAGTTTTTGAAATATGGGAAGAAGATAATTATATAATAGGGAATTTCTGGAGGAGATGGGAGTGGATAAGTTCATGGGACAGTTGGAGGGTTTGATCTTTAATAGGTGAAAGGGCTGAAAGATGTTAAAATGGTAGGAGGTGAGGAAGTGGAGATAGTTCATACCAGATGGGCTTACTTTTCTTTTCTTTTTTTTTTTTTTTTAATTTTTTTTATTTTTTAAAGATTTTATTTATTTATTCATTTATCCCCCCCTTGCTGCTTGTACTCGCTGGGTCAGCTAACCACGCCGTGCGGGCGGGCCTGCCTTCACCAGGAGGCCCCGGGAACCGAACCCGGGGCCTCCCATATGGTAAACGGGAGCCCTACTGATTGAGCCACAGCCGCTTCCCTTACTTTTCTTAATGAAGTAGAATTTTCTTAATGAGGTGTTTAATTGAGAGGAAGGGAATGGGGTGACCCGGGATCTTCAGAGAGTGTTAGTGTGGTTGAAGGACTCTTTTTAAATTTTTTTAATTTTTAATTTTAATTTTAATTAATTAATTTATTTATTTTTACCGGGAGGTCCCGGGGATCGAACCCGGGTCCCTCCATATGGGAGACGGACGCCCAACCATTTGAGCCACATCCGCCCCCATGAAGGACTTAACTGTCTTTTGATTCTAGAGGGCAGTAGGGTCGTTGTTGATGTGTTCTTCTCATTTTTAAATTGAGGTATAATTCACATGCCAAAAGTGTACAAGTAAGTGGCTGTTAGGATATTCATATGGCTGTTCAGCCATTCCCGCTGTCAGGCCTAGAACATTTCCCAGAGAGAAGCCCTGTGCCCTCTAGCAGTCACTCTGCACTCCTCCTTTACCCCAGTCCCTGGCCACTGGCAGTCTACTTTCTCTCTCTCTGGATTTGCCTAGTCTGGACAGTTCATGTAAATGGAACTATGCAATATGCTGCCTTTTTGTATCTGGCTTCTTTTCCTTAGCAAAATGTTTTCAAGGTTAATCCACCTTGTAGCATGGCTCTATACTTTTTATAGGTGAATAATATTTCATTAAATGGATATGCCACATTTGATTTATCTGTTCATTAATTGGTGGACATTTTGGTTGTTGTCATTTTGGGACTATTATGAATAAATGCTGCTATGAACATGTACAAGCTTTTTTTAAAATTTATTTATTTATTTTTCATGTCTTTTGTTTTGCTTTGACTTTATTTTGTACATTTAATAATTGAAAATATAAACAATTAAAAACTAAAAAGTAAACACAGATGAATAAATATATACGTTTCTCAATTAAATGTGCTGGATACATATAAAAATATTTTTTTGAATCAAACAATATGTTACACAATATATTTGGTTCATAGTAACGCATTCATACAGTATTTGTCCTTTTGTGTCTGGCTTGCTTCACTCAACATAATGTCCTCTAGGTACATACATTTCATACATTTTCATTTCTCTTTGGTATGTACCTAGGAGTGGAATTGCTAGGTAACTCTCTGTTTAACTTTTGAGAAACTGCTAGTGTTTTCCAAACTTGCTGCAACATTTTACATTTCCAATGGCAATATATGAAGGTTCTAAAATAAAAAAAAAAAGAAAAAAAAATATATGAAGGTTCCAATTTCTCCATGTCTTTGCCAACCCTTGTTATTGTACATCTTTTTGATTATTGCCATCTGGTGGGTGAGAAGTGGTGTCTCATTGTGGTGGTTTGATTTGCATTTGCACATGAGTATCCTTTCATGTGCTTGTTGGCCGTTTGTATATCTTTGGAGAAATGTCTTTTCACATCCTTTACCTATTTTTTCAATTGGGCTATTTGTCTTTTTCTTGTCAAATTTTAAGAGTTCGTTATGTATTCTGGATATTCCTTCCTTATGAGAGAAATGATTAGCAAATATGTATTTTTTCCCATTCTGTGATTTGTCTTTTAACTTTCATAATGATGTCCTCTGAAGCACATATATTTTAAAAAAATTTATGAAATCCATTGTTTTAGTTTCCTAGGGTGCCTCAGCAAATACCATGAAATGGGCTGGCTTAACAATGGGAGTTTATTAATTTACAGGTTTTAAGCCAAGAAAATGTCCAAATCAAGGCATCCCCAAGGCAATGCTTTCTTCCCAAAGATTGGCTGCCAGTGATCCTTGGCTCTTCTGCCACATGGCAAGGCACATGGCAGCGCCTGCTGGTCTCTCTCCCTTCTCTTCTGGATTTTGTTGTTTTCAGCTTCTTGCTTCGTGGAATATGTATTCATTCCTTTTATTTTTTGGTCAGCCTGTCCTGTGTCTTCAGGATTTGTCCCTGTCAGTTGCCTTCTGGCCCATGGGCCCAGTAATGGGTTGCAGACCTGTTTCCAATGGCCTTGGGGAGGGAGGCTCTAAAGGCTGGAAAAAGCCTCTCTCTTTACTTTTAATTTCCTCACATGCATTTCCTTGGTCCACCAGCAGATGGCGCTCTTAGACAGCATCTCAGTTCAGACCCTGGTGGGAGTGTGTTCCCTGGTGTGTTCCCTGCAACGTGCACAGCAGCGGTGAGAGAGGATCCTGCCTGGAGGCTGCTCAGCCTTCACTGCAGCCCCCTCCCTTTTCCTGGGTAGGAAACCCTTCCACTCCCCTCTGCGTCCTCAGCAACCAGCCCCAGTCATTAGGGAGGTCGGATCTCTTCAGTCCTGTGCCGGCTCCCAAAGCAGACCATGGTGCGGCCCCCCTGGCCTGGAAGAGCTCATGGGATACAGCAGACCAATTTTTTTTTTTTAGATTACACAATATATTTAGTTCATAGTCGCACATTCATACAGTGTTTGTCCTTTTGTGTCTGGCTTGCTTCACTCAACATAACGTCCTCCAGGTTCATCCATGTTGCCATATGCTTTATGACTTCATTTCTTCTTACAGCTGCATAATATTCCATCGTGTGAATAGACCACAGTTTGTTTATCTATTCATCTGTTGATGGACACCTGGGTTGTTTCCAGCTTTTGGCAATGGTGAATAATGTGGCTATGAACATGGGTGTGCAGATGTCTGTTCGTGTCACTGCTCTCAGTTCTTCTGGGTATATACCCAGTAGTGGTATTGCCGGGTCACGTGGCAAGTCTATATTCAACTTCTTTAGGAACTGCCAAACAGTCCTCCAGGGTGGTTGTACCATCCTGCATTCCCACCAACAGTGAAGAAGTGTTCCTATTTCTTCACATCCTCTCCAACACTTGTAGTTCTCTTTTTAATAGTGGCCGTTCTGATAGATGTGAAATGACATCTCATTGTAGTTTTGATTTGCATTTCCCTAATCATGAGTGATGTTGAGCATTTCTTCATGTGTTTTTTTTGCCATTTTTGTATTTCTTCTTTGGAGAAATGTCTATTCAAGTCTTTGGCCCATTTTTTTAATTGGGTCATTTGTCTTTTTATTGTTGAGTTGTAACATCTCTTTATATATCCTGGATATTAAACCCTTATCAGGTATGTGATTTCCAATTATTTTTTCCCGTTGAGTTGGCTGCCTTTTCACCCTTCTGACAAAGTCCTGTTAGGTGCAAAGGTGTTTAATTTTGAGGAGGTCCCATTTATCTACTTTTTCTTTTGTTGCACGTGCTTTGGGTGTAAGGTCCAAGAAACCACCACCTACTACAAGGTCTTGAAGATGTTTCCCTACATTTTCTTCTAGTAGTTTTATGGTCCTGGCTTTTATATTTAGATCTTTGATCCATTTTGAGTTGATTCTTGTATAGGGGGTGAGATAGGGGTCCTCTTTCATTCTTTTGGTTATAGATATCCAGTTCTCCCAGGACCTTTGTTGAAGAGACTGTTTTGTCCCGTCAACATGGACTTGGTAGGTTTGTCAAAAAAACAGTTGGCCTTAGAGGTGAGGTTATATTTCTGGACTCTCAATTCTATTCCTGATCGATAGGTCAATCTTTATGCCAGTACCATGGTGTTTTTTTTTTTTGAGCCACATCCGTCCCCCAGTACCATGCTGTTTTGACCACTGTAGCTTTGTAATATGTTCAAGGTCAGGCAGTGAAATTCCTCCCATGTTGCTCTTCTTTTTTAGAATACTTTTGGCAATTCGGTTACACTTTCCCTTTCAAATGAATTTGGTAATTGCCTTTTCTATTCCTGTAAAGTAGGCTGTTGGAATTTTGATTAGTATTGCATTGAATCTATAATCAGTTTGGGTAGGATTGACATCTTCATGATATTTAGCCTTCCCATCTATGAACTTGGAATGTCTTTCCATTTGTTTAGGTCTTCATTGATTTCTTTTAGCATTGTTTTGTAGTTTTCTGCCTATAGGTCCTGTACTTCTTTGGTTAAATCGATTCCTAGGTATTTGAATCTTTTTGTTGTTATTGTAAATGGAATTTTTCCCCCTGGTTTCCTCCTCAGATTGTTCAGTACTAGTGTGCAAAAACATTACTGATTTTTGCATGTTGATCTTATATCCACAGCAGACCAAATTTGTTGGCCAAAAATTGAATCAGCCTTAGGGTGCTTCCCTTTCTATCTCATTTCCTGGGGAGATGGATCCCTGTGGCCCCCTCTGCCATAGCTGCCGGCCAGAGGCTGGACAACTCAAAGGTGCCTGCTCCGAGGATGGGGGAGGGGCACCTGCAGCTGCAGCTTTTACTCACATGCTTTCGGTTGAGATTTTTTTTCTGTGTCCCTCTCTCTTCCGGGTGTGTCCAGCTTTCCCCTGGTGCCCTAAACCTTAGAACATTTTTTCCTGGCCATTTCTGCCTGTCCTTTAGCTGTTTTTCTGGGAGAGAAGTGTATCCCGTTTCTCTTTAATCCACCATCGTCCTGGTAGTCCCCTATTCCTTTTTTTTTTTCTTAAGATTTATTTTTTTTTAAAATTTATTTATTCCCCCTCTTGCCGCTTGTGCTTGCTGTCTGCTCTCTGTGTCCATTCGCTGTGTGTTCTTCTGTGTCTGCTTGTCTCCCTTTGTTGTGTCATCTTGCTGCGCCATCCGTGGGTGCGGGCCATCAGCTCTCCGCAGGTACAACCTGCTCGCCTTCACCAGGAGGCCCTGGGAACCGAACCCGGGGCCTCCCATATGGTAGACAGGAGCCCAGTGGATTGAGCCACATCGCTTCCCCCCACCCCATTTCTTTTTATAAAGGACTCCAGTAATAGGACTAAAACCCATCCTGGGCCACACCGTAAGTGCAGTCACCTCCTCAGAAGGTCCTGCTTAGGATGTGTTCACACCCATGGGGTGCGCTAGATTGACGGACATGTTTTTCTGGGGTACATGCAGCTTCAAACCACCACATCTACTTTATCATGCTTTGGGGAGAGAACATGGTCTTGCTGATGCCTTGACTTTAGACTTCTGGCCTCTGAAACCATAAGACAGGTCTGACTCTCCACCTCTCTTCAGCTCTCACTGCTTGTATTTGCTTGGCTGTGCCTCATAGGTGTGCCTCCCATGGCCTGTATCAGAGACGCAGTCTTGTGATCAGCCTTCTCTTCACAGACATCACCTGTCAAGAGGGCGGTGAGGGAAGCAGGAGCTTTGTTTGATGTGTAGCCTGAGCTAATGGAGACGGGAAGATGGTCGCTGACACTGTAGGCTACTTGCCAGGAGCATCGTTGAGTGTGGCCCTCTTTGGGAGGAAAGGAGGTTGCTGTACGCATGCTAGTTACTCGGTGATCCTCTGTGCCGTCCAGGACTTGCCACACTGGCTCTTTAACCGTGCCATTTAATGTTTCTAAATTGTTAGTTGCGTCTGAAGGGTTCCTGCGGGAGGGGGGTGGGAGCTGAGAAGAGGACAGGGAAAAACAAAGATTGAAGGAGACTGCTTGGATCCTTTCCCAACTTAAAGCCTCGGAAAGTGAAGGTGAGCTCTGTTGTGGGAAGCTCGCCTGATTAGCTCACAGTTTTCCAGGCGTGCGTTCTAGGTATGTATTTCTGCCTGTAGAGCTACACATGCAGCTCCTGTGCTTAGACCAAAGGTTCCTGCAAGAAACTAGTAACTAACTTTGTGGTGGGTGGTGCGATAGTAGATTCTGAGTCACAGGGGAATTTCCGGAGAGTTTTAATGCATTTATGCATAGTATAGACTTGACTGTAAGAGCGTAGTCAGTACAGTATGGTCAGATACCAGCAAGAGTCGTAACAAAATAGGATGATTGTAAACTTCTTTGAGCTTTAGGCTTAAGGAAGGGAAGAAGTAAAAGTCCATGTTTGAAAAGCTTTTGCAGTGTGACTGGGATTTTCTTGCAGCATTTTTGTATATTCTAGACTGGTTTTAAACATGAAGCATTAGAAATAAACTTTAATACTTGTGGGTCACAGAACATTTGCCCTTTTGGGGTTAGTCTTGGTTAGTCTTCCACAATTAGGTAAAACTCAGTTCTAAAGTTTTCCTTTTGATTATCTTTACCTGAAAAATGTATTGGGTAAGGAAAGACCAGTAGCTTCTTGTACTTTTAGAATATCTTTAAGAATAAACACAGAATACCTAATATAATAAAAATTAAGTTGTAGCAGGCAAAGGGAGGGAAATTTGGTTTTGGGGTTACAGTTCTGCTTTTTGCATTTGTCTACATAATATAAGTTAAATTGAAAAAAAAAATTTCTTTTCCCGTGATGAATATGACATTTGCCCAAGGTTCTTTCAGATACAAAATAGCTCAAACATAGTACAGCTCCTTTCCTTAGAGGCTACCTTTTGGTAGTAGAGATAAGGCAAACAGAAATAGTTTCATACTTTGGATCAGAAAAATTTAAGAATATAAAAATATGGGAACATAAGCATGACATGATGTGTACTTTTTTTTTTTTTAAAGATTTATTTATGGGAAGCGGCTGTGGCTCAATCAGTGGGGCTCCCGTTTACCATATGGGAGGCCCCGGGTTCGGTTCCTGTGGCCTCCTGGTGAAGACAGGCCCGCCCGCACAGCGTGGCTAGCTGACCCAGCGAGCACAAGCAGCAAGGGGGGGATGAATGAATGAATAAATAAATAAAGTCTTTAAAAAAAAAAAAAAAAAAAAAAAAGATTTATTTATTTATCCCCCTCCCCCTTGTTCTTTTTTGCACTCGCTGTCTGCTCTCTGTGTCTATTCGCTGTGTGTTCTCCTCTGTCTGCTTGTCTTCTCTTTAGGTGGCACCGGGAACTGATCCTGGGACCTTCTGGAGTAGAGAGAGGCGCTCAATCTCTTGCACCACCTCAGCTCCCTGATCTGCTGTGTCTCTTATTGTCTCTCCTCTGTGTCTCTTTTTGTTGCGTCATCTTCCTGTGCCAGCTCTCCTGTGCGGGCCAGCATACCGGGTAGGCCAGCACTCTGCATGGGCCAGCTCTCCGCTCAGGCCAGCTTGCCACGCAGGCCAGCTTGTCTTTCACCAGGATGCCCTGGGAATCAAACCCTGGACCTCCTATCTGGTAGATGGGAGTCCAGTCGCTTGAGCTTTTAACAGCTTTATTGAGTTATAACTCACATATCAAACAATTCATCCAATCCAATGGTTTTTAATATGTTCACAGAGTTGTGCAACCATCAGCGCAATCTATTAGAACATTTTCATCACCCCAGAAGAAACTCCGTCTCCATTATCGGGCACTGTCTCTTCCAAATCCCTAGCCTTAGGTAGCCGTTCCTCTACTTTTTGTCTCTATAGATTTCCCTGTCTGGACATTGCAGGTAAGTAGAAAGATTCAGTATGTGTTCTTTTGTGACTGGCTTCTTTCTTTAGTTTCACTGTCTTCAAGGTTCATCCATGTTGTAACATGTAGCAGTACTTCATTTCTTTTTATTGCCAAATAAATAAATATTGTTCCATTTTATGGATATACCACATTTTATTTATTTACCCATTTGTTAGCTGATGGACATTTAGATTGTTTCTACTTTTTGGCTATTAGGAATTAATACATATTTGTGTACAAGTTTTTGTGTGAACACATGCTTTTGTTTCTCTTGGGTAGTTCTCAGAAGTGCAATTGCATGGTCACATGATAACTGTGTGTAACTTTGAGCAGTGGCCACACTGTTTTCCAAAGAGACTGTATCATTTTTACATTCCCATCAGCAAAGTACGAGGGTCCCAACTTTTTCACATCTTTACTAACACTTGTCATTATCTGTCTTTTTTAATATAGCCATAGTATTGGACATGGAGTAGTTTCTCCTTGTGGTTTTGACTTGCATTTCCTTGATGATCAGTGATGTTGAGTATCTTTTCATGTGCTTATTGGCCATTTGTGTCTCTTTTGGATACATGTCTATTCAAACCCTTTGTTCATTTTTAAATTGGATTATGTATTGTTTTATTTTGAGTCTTAAGAGTTCTCTCTCTGTTTTTGCCTATGGTATAGAAAGAGGTTCAATTTCAGTCTTTTGCCTGTAGCTATCCAGTTTTTCCAGTACCATTTGTTGAAAAGACTATTCTTTCTCCTTTGAATTGTCTTGATATTCTTATCTAAAATCAATTGGCCATAAATGTCATAGTTTATTTCTAGAATCTTAAATTGATTCCATTGATCTATATGTGTCTCCTTTTTTTAGTACGGCAGTCTTAATTACTGTAGCTTTGTAGTAAAGTTGGGAAGTGAGACTTCTCTGACTTTGTTTTTCTTTTTCCAGATTGTTTTGGCTATTCTGGGTACCTTGCATTTCCATATGAATTTCATGATTAGCCTGTCATGTTTTTGCAAAAACAAAAAAAGCTGGGGATTTTGACAGGGATCATGTTAAATCTGTAGATCAGTTTGGGTGGTAGGAGGGTAGGGGTGGATTGTCATCTTGAAATTAAGTCTTTCAATTCATGAACATAAAATGTCTTTCAAAAACACTTAAGAGGTCTTCTTTAATTTTTCAATAACGTTTTGTAGTTTTCAGTATAAGTCTTCTACTTCTTTTGGTAAATTTGGTAAATTTATCCCAAAGTATTTTATTTTATTATAAATGGAATTGCCTTTTTTTTTTTTTTTTTTTTAAGATTTATTTTATTTATTTCTCCCCACCCCTTATTGTTTGCATTTGCTGTGTCTGTTCATTGTGTGCTTGTCTTCCTTTTTTAGGAGGCACTGAGAACCGAACCTGGGACCTCTCATGTGGGAGGGGGGCACCTAATTGCTTGAGCCACCTCCGCTCCCTGCTTGTTGTGTATCCATTATGTTTTCCTCCTTGTGTCTCCTCTTGTGTCATCTTGTGTCAGCTCGCTGTCTTGGGCGTCTTTGTTAGGAGGCACCAGGAACTGAACCCAGGACCTCCCATGTGGTAGGCGAGCACTCAACTGTTTGAGCCATGTCTGCTTCCCTTAATTTCATTATTGTATTGTTCATTGCTAACAAGGAGAAATGCAGTTGGTTTTTGTATAATGATTTTTTATCCTGCTACCTTGTTAAACTTGTTTATTCTAGAATTTTTTTAGTGGTTTCCTTAGGATTAAAGATTTTTAGTGGTTTCCTTAAGATTATGTCATCTGGGGAGCAGATATGGCTCAAGCCGTTGAGCTCCTGCTTCCCACATGGGAGGTCCTGGGTTTGGTCCCTGGTGCCACCTAAAAAAGAAACAAACGACAAGCAAACAAATGAAAAAAGCCAACCCGGGGAGCTGATGTGGCTCAGTGGTTGAGCACTGGCTTCCCACATATGAGGTCCCAAGTTCAATCCCTGGCCCTAGTACTTCAATAAATAAATAAATAAATAAATAAAGATTGTCATCTGTAAATACAGTTTTACTTTCCTTTCCAATCTGGACGCCTTTTATTTCTTTTTCTTGTGTGATTGCCCTGGCTAGAACCTCCAGTACAATGTTAAATAGAAGCGTTAAGTATGAACATCTTTGTCTTGTCTCTGATCTTAAGAGGAAAACTTCTAGTGTTTTACCACTAAGCGTGATGTAATTTGTGAGTTTTTGTACAATCTTTATCAAGTTAGGAGTTTCCTTCTATTTCTAGTTTGTTGATTATATTTACCATGAAAGTATGTTGGATTTTGTCAAGTGCTTTTTCTGAAACTACTTTTAAAAAAAATTTTTATTTTGAAATATGTTCAAATATACAGGACGTTTAATGTAAACCCCACACAGAGTACTACAGCCTGTACCTCCAGATACTCAGGCCCACCAATTTCAACTTTCTGATACATTTGCCATATCATTCTTTCTATTGATTTATTTATATCTCTGTTAGTCAATCCATTTTCAGAACACTTGAGTGTAGCTTATATACATCATGCTCTTTGAACACTTGATAGTGCCAGGTACATTTCTGAAAACCAAATCCACTTATGTAACCCAAGTACAGTTGTCCAGTTCAATGAATTCAACAATGATATTAAGCTTGCAGTCTATATTCCAGTTTTCTCATATGTCCCTTGAGCCTTTTTCCTCCCTTGCTAGAGTTCATCTAGGATCATGTATTGCATTTAATCATCATTGTCTCTTTAGCTCTTTTTTTTTTTTTTTATGTGGGAACATATACAAAATAAACTTTCCCATCTCTACCACTCCCAAGTATAGAATTCAATGGGATTAATCACATTCACAGTATTGCATCCCCTCACCACCTTCCATTACTAAAACTTTCCCAATCTCCCCAAACAGAAACCTACATCCGTTGTGCATTAACTTCCCATTCCTCCCACCCCTGACAACCTGTACTTTAATTTTTGTCTCTGTGCACTTGCATGTTCTCTGATGTTTTCTTTGTAGTTAACATGGGGCTTAAATTTATCCCAAATCTATAACAATCTCATTCTTTTGATACCAACTTCACTTCAATAGTGTACACAAGCTATGTTCATTTACCCTTCTTCCCTTCACCTCTATGTAGTTCTTGTGATAAATGACATGTTTATACATTGAGTTCAGAATCATTGATTTACCATTATATCTTATGCTTTCACCTTTTAGATCCTGTAGGAGGTAAAAAGTGGAGTTATAAATAAAAAAATAGTACAACAATGGCATTTATATTTATCCATGCTTTTACCCTCACTGGAGAGCTTTCTTTCTTCATGTGGCTCTGATATATTGTCTGTTGTTCTTTCCTTACAACTGCAGAACTCTCTTTAGCATCTCTTGTAGGGCTGGTCTGATGGTGAAAACCCCTATAGCTTTT
>JAKSZT010053771.1:1285007-1317872 GCA_026826555.1 Tolypeutes matacus | reverse complement strand
GCTCTTTGATTTTTGGCTCAACCTTGATTGTTAGGATTGTTCTGCTGGTTGCTCAAAACTGGGCACTGGACCCAGTAATTGGTTGTAGAGTCGTTTGCTAGGGCCTTGGGCAGGGAGGCTATAGAGGCCAGGAAAGCCTCTCTTACTTATTAATTTTCTTATGTGCACTTCCTTGGTCTGCCAGGAGGTGACGCTTGTTGGCTGCTCTCAATTCAATGCCTGGTCTGAGCGTATTTGTTGTGACACAGACCAGATCAATGTGATGGAGCTTCCTGTCTGGGGCTAGGAGCCCTGTGATTCAAAGTTTCTGAGACAGTTCTCCAGTCTTCTCTGGTAGCGCCCCCCTTTTCCCAGCTAGGAAATATTTCCACTCCCCTCTGAGTCCTCAACAATCAGTCCCTGTTAGTAGAGGAGGAGATTGGGAGGTTTGTGTATCTTTAGCCCCTTGCAGGCTCCAAGGCAAACAATGGCGCAGCCCCACCCGGCCTGGAAGGGCTCTCGGGACAGGGCAGACCAAACCTGGGAGTCCAAAGCAGGGTCAGCCCCAGGCTCTCTCTCCCCTCTCCCGTGGTGTCCTCAACAATTAGTCCAGGCTAGAAGAAAGGTCGGATTTCTCCAGTCCTTTCTGGGCTCCCTGGGCTCCCAGGGCATACCGCCGTGTGGATGGGTCCCAAATTTGCAGGTCAGAACCTGAGTTAGCCTAAGGCTGTGTCCCTCTCTCTCCCCTTTCCGGGAGTGGTAGATCCCTGGAGCCCCCTTTGTCTGTGGTCTCAGGCCCAGAAGCCCAAGAATTCTAAAGTGTGGGGAGGGTGCCGGCAGCAGTAGAAGCTGCTACTTCCCACTCATGGTTCTGTTGTCACGATTTCCTTCTTCTGTCCCTCTCTCCTCTGGGTGGTGTGCGGCCTTCACCTGCTGTCCTCAACCCTAGAAGATCTTTTTCGGGGCTGTTTTAGCCTGTCCTCTAGCTATTTTTCTGGAGAAGAGATTCCCGTATGTTACTAGTCCGCCATCTTCCGGGAAGTCCCTTTAGTTTACATTTTGCACTGCACGATTTTAAAGGTTTTGACAAAATGTATAATGGCCTGTATCTGTCATTGCAATGTCATACAGAACAGTTCCAATGTCCCAAAATGCCCCCTGTTACACCCATTCTTCCATCGCCCTCCCCTCAGAACCTCTGGTGGCCACTGCCTTTATATCAGTGTTACAGGTTCTTGCATTGCTAGAATTATAAGTCTACTTTAGTCCTTAGTTGCATTCCCTCCTCATGTTTGTTCATTCCTCCATCTTGAGGATTTGGGGATGGTGATGCCCACTCTCTTCCTGTCTGCGAGGGGGCCTAGATCCCACGGGGCAGATGGATGGAACGCTCTTGCTTGCAGTTGCAGACACTCTGTTTTTTGGGGACGAGCTTTGTCCATCATCATCCTCTTGTTTGTTGTCCTGGGCGAGTCTAATGAAATGGCGAGTAGGTGCTGCGTGCTGCTGATGTCCCGGCTCTTCTGCAGAGTTCTTTCACAAAGCCTAGGTATCTGGTGAATTTCATTTCTGCCTTAGTTTATTTGATCAGGCCCAATTTATACATGCTTATGATTAAGGTAGGAACTTGTACAGGATGGGTGATAATTAAAAATAAATCTGTCGACATGTTTTGACCCATATATAAACAAGCCAGTATTCCTTTTGTTCTATAGATTTTTAAAAACTTTTTGATATAGACAATTTAAGAAGTATTATACCAAAGCAGACAGAATAGTGTAATGAACATCTTGAACCTATCACTCAGCCTCCACACCATTAACCTATGGCTAATACTGCCCTCTGCACATGCTTTTCCTTTCCCCTTTCCAATTACAAAAAAATTGTGGTAACATATAAGCAACACAAAATTTCCCATTTTAACCATTTTCCGGCATTATTTCCAGCCACATTATTACATCCACAATGTCGTGCTACTGTCACCACCATCCATTACCAAAACTTTTCTGTCACCCCCAACAGAACCTGCTCCCATTAGCAGTCACTCCCCATTCTCCCTTCACCCAGCTCCTACTTTCTGTCTCTGTGAATTTGTGTATTCTGGTTATTTAACATGTATGAAGCCATTCAGTATCCGCCCTTTGTGTTTGGCTTATTTCATTCAACATGGCTTCTAGGTTCATTCATACGGTAGCATGTATCAGAGCTAGTTTCTTTTCACGGCTGAATGATACTTCCTTGCCCGTGCAGACCGCGTCTTGTTTGCCCATTCATCTGTTGGTGGACGCGAGGGTTTCTGCTGCCTTGCGGCTCTTGGGAACGATGCTGCTGTGACATTGGTGGACAAATAGCCGTTTGAGTCCCTGCTCTCCATTCTTTGGGGTATATACCTAGAAGTGGAATTGCTGGGCCATGGCACTTCTATGGGTCACTTTCTGAGGAACCGCCAAACTGTTTCCCACAGCAGCTGCCCCATTTCACATTCCCACCGACAGTGCACAAGGATTCCCATTCCTCTGCATCCTCTGGAACACTTGTTATTTTCCGCTTTTTAAATAGCCATTCTAGTGGGTATTTCATTGTGGTTTTGCTTTGCATTTCTCTAATGGCTAATGATGTTGAGCCTCTTTTCAGTGCTTATATTGCCCATTTGTATGTTTTTGTTGGAAAAATGTCTATTAAAGTAGTTAATCCATTTAAAAATTTTTGTTGTTGTTGAGTTGTGGGAGTTCTTTATATATTTGTGATATTAAAGCCTTGTCAGATAAATAGTTTCCAGATATTTTCTCCCATTTTGTAGGTTTTTTAAAAAATCAATTTTATTGATACCTATTAATAAAGCAGAAACCCATCCAAAGTGTACAATCAGTAGTGTTTGGTGTAATCACATATTTGTGCATTCATCACTTCAGTCATTCTTAGAGCACTTTCATTATTCCAATAATAATAATAAACAAACCAAACTCATCACTGTAGTTGTCTTTTCACTTGCTTGATAATGTTCTTTTAAATTTTGATGAGGTCCAGTTTATCTGTTTTTTCTTTTGTGGCACTTGCTTTTGGTGTGAAGTCTAAGAATTCCTAAGAATTCACAGTCCTGAAGATAATCCCCTATGTCTATGTTTTCTTCTAGGAGTTTTTTTTTTTTTTTTTTTTGAGAACTTGTGAGTTAACAAAACAATCATGCATACCATACAGCATTCCCCTACATCGCCCACCACCAACACATACATTGTTGTAAGATATTTCTTACAAGTGATGAAAGAACATCCTCATAATACTGCTATCTATAGTCCATAGCTTGTATTTGGTGTATTTCCCCCCACACTATCCTATTATTAACACCATGTGCTAGTACTGTATATATGTTATAGGTCATGAGAGAACGCTCTCATTTTTGTACTGTTAGCCACAGTCCATCCCTGCCTTGTTCAGTCCATTCAAAGTGTACCCCCAGTGGCTCTCAGTTTCATCACGGAGTAGTGCTGTCATCACCTCCGTCCATTTCAGAACATTTTCACTAATAGAAAGGAAAAATCCCACACCCTCTAAACCCCCCCATTGTTAACCCTTTGCATTGATAGAGTACCTTCTTTGCCATTGCTGTAAAAATAATGCAATATTACTATTAAATATAGTCTATACGTTATATTAGTTGTGTTTTTCCCATCTATCTCTATATTCTTAACGCCTTGTGATAGAGGAACATTCTTTTATTTGTACTATTAACCACAACCATCATCAACCACTAAAATCACTATGTTATACAGTCCCTGGATTTTCCTCTAGCTCTTTTTCGATTGACATTAACCTCCCTAAACTATGCCTATCAGCCACAATCACATTTATAAATCAGGTGTTGATTATTCTCAATATATATAATGTGTTACCATCAACTCTAACCATTTCCTCACATTTATAATCCCTGTTATTAAACCTTCTACATACATTCAACATCAGCTCCCCCTTCTCAACCTACATTCTATCTCCTAGTTAACTATACTCTGTAGTTTAACTCCATTCGTTTACTCATCATATTTCGCAGACCATGCAGTATTTGTCCTTTTGTATCTGGCTTATTTCACTTAATATAATGTTCTCAAGGTTCATCCATGTTGTCATATGCATCCCAAGTTCATTTCTTCTTACAACTGTATGGTATTCCATCATATATTATATTTTGTTTATCCATTCATCAGTTGATGGACACCTGGGTTGTTTCTGTCTTTTAGCAATTGTGAATAATGCCATTGGTGTACAAACGTCTGTTCACATCCTTGCTTTCAGTTCTTCTGAATATATTCCTAGTAATGGGATTGCTGGATCATATGGCAGGTCTATATTTAGCTTTCTGAGGAACCTCCAAACTGTCATCCACAGAGGCTGTACCCTTTTACATTTCCATCGAGGGGGAAGGAATGTTCCTATTTCTTTACATCCTCTCCTGCACTTGTAGTTTTCTGTTTTTTTTTTTTTTTAATAATGGCCATTCTGTAAGGTGTAATTGATATCTTATTGTAGTTTTGATCAGCATTTCACTAATAGCTAGTGATGTTGAGAATCTTTTCATGTGCTTTTTTGGTCATTTGTCTTTTTTGAAAACATGTTGTCTTTTGCCCATTTTTAATTGGGTTGCTTGTCTTTTTATTGTTGAGTTGTATGACCTCTTTTGTAACATGGAGATCAAGCCCTTACTGGATTTGTGGTTTCTGAAAAATTTCTCTTAATAAATAGGCTGCTGTTTCCCCTTCTTGACAAAGTTATTTGAAGCACAGAAGTGTTTAGTTTTAAGGAGGTCCAATTTATCTATTTTTCCTTTCCTTGCTTGTGATTTGAGTGTAAGGTTTAGGAAACTGCCACCTACCACAAGATCTTGAAGATGTTTTCCTACATTTTCTTCTAAGAGTTTTATGGTTCTAGTTTTTATATTTAGGTCCTTGATCCTTTTTTTTTTTTTTTTTTTTTAAGTTTAAGGGTTTTATTATCAAAGTCTTGTAAAACAAATTCAGAAACTGTACATCAACATGGCACAGACTGTAGCCTACTTTTGTTTTTACTGCACAAAAGTGAAGTTTGAAACTCCTGTAACTAAGAAAACAGTTACATAACTACTTTGCATATAACATGGAATCACTGAGTGCCTAAGATTACTATTGCAGTAACCTTGATCCTTTTTTTAAAAATTAAAAAAAAAAAATTTTTTTTTTAAGGAAGCAGGTACTCAACCACCAAGCTACATTTTCTCCTGGTCCTTGATCCATTTTGAGTTAAAATTTTTTTTTTTAATTATTTATTTATTTATTTTTAATTTTTATTTTACTGGGAGGTTCTGGGGATCGAACCCAGGTCCCTCCATATGGGAGACGGATGCCCAACCAGTTGAGCCACATCTGCCCCCTTGAGTTAATTTTTGTATAAGGTGTGAGATAGGAGTCCGCTTTCTTTCTTGTAGTTATGGATATCCAGTTCTCCCAGCTATTTGTTGAATAGACTGTTCTGACCCAGCTGGGAGGGTTTGATAGCCTTGTCAAAAATCACTTGACTGTATATGTGAGGGTCTATTTTTGAATTCTCAATTCGCTTCCAGTGGTCATATGTCTATCTTTATGCCAGTACCATGCTGTTTTTACTGCTGTAGCTAAGTAATATGTTTTAAAGTCAGGAAGTGAGAATCCTCCAACTTTATTCTTTTTTAAGGATATTTTTTGCTATTGAGGGCCCCTTATTGTTCCAAATAAATTTGATAATTGGCTTTTCCATTTCGTAAAAAAGGCTGTTGGAATTTTTATTGGGGTTGCATTGAGTCTGTAAATCAGTTTAGGTAGAATTCACATCTTAACGATATTTAGTCTTCCATTCCATGAACATGGACTGTCCTTACATTTATTTAGTTCTTTGGTTTCTTTTAGCAATGTTTTATAGTTTCCTGAATACAGGTCTTTCATGTCCTTGGTTAAGTTTATTCCTAAATATTTGATTCTTTTATTTTTTTTTCAAACATTTTTTTTTTTTTTTTTTTTACCGGGAGGTCCCAGGGATCGAACCCGGGTCCTTCCATATGGGAGACGGACGCCCAACCATTTGAGCCACATCCAACCCCACTATTTCAATATTATTAGTGTGATTGGTTTATTGAGGTCTTCTCTTTCTTCTAGGATAAGTGTATGTTGTTTGTGTGTTTCTAGAAATTTGTCCATTTTGTCCACATTTAGGTTGGTGGTATACAGTTGTTTGTAGTATCATCTTATAATCTCTTTTATTTCTGTGGGGTCAGTGGTAATGTCACCCCTCTCATTTATGATTTTATTTGCATCATCTCTTTTTTCTTTGTTAGTCTGGCTAAGGGTTTGTCAATTTTGTTGATCTTAAAGAGCTAACTTTTGGTTTTGTTGATTCCATTTTTTTGTTCTCAATTTCATTTACTTCTACTCTAATCTTTGTTATTTCTTTCCTTCTGTTTACTTTGGGATTAGTTTGCTATCCTTTCACTGGTTCTTCCGGGTGTGCAGTTAGGTCTTCAATTTTATCTCTCTCTCTCCTTTTTAAAAAAAAATTTTTTAGGAGGTGCTGGGGATTGAACCCAGGACCTTATACATGGGAAGCAGGCGCTCAACCACTGAGGTACATCTGCTCCCCAATGAGAGTTGGTCTTTTCATTTGTTTGTTTGTTTTGTTTTTAGGAGGTACCAGGGATTGAACCTGGGACCTTGTATGTGGGAGGCAGGTGCTTGACCACTGTGCTACATCCATTTTCCTTCCTTCCTTCCTCCCTCCCTCCATCCCTCCCTCTTTCTTTTTCTGTTTTGTTTTTTTTAAAGATTTATTTACTTTTTAACCCCCCCCCCCCAATCCCCAATGGTTCTCTCGTCTGTCTGCTCATTGTTTGCTCACCTTCTCCAGGAGGCACTGGGAACTGAACCCAGGATCTCCTACATGGGAGGTGAGTGCCAAATGGCCTGAGCCACATCAGCTCCCCGTGGGCAGCAGCATTTCTGCTGGTTTGTGTCATCTGCTCGTTTACGTGTCTGCTCGTTGCGGCAGGTGTGGCGCCTACTCGTCTTCTTCAGGAGGCATCGGACCTGAACCCGGGACTTCCCATGTGGTAGGTGGGTGCGGTTGAGCCACATCTGCGTCCCTCTTTCTTTTTTAATGTAAGCATTGAGGGCTCTAAATTTCCCTCAGCACTGCCTTCCCTGTATCCCATAGGTTTTTTTTTTTTTTAGGAGGCACTAGGGATTGAACCCAGGACCTCATACGTGGAAGCAGGTGCTCAACCAACTGAGCTACACCTGCTTCCCTTCCATAGGTTCCCCTGCCATAGGTTTTTTTTTTTTAAATTGACTTTATTATTTTTTTTGGTGTATAGTTCTATGAGTCCTCCCCGCTTGCTGTCATCATCTTCTGTGTCTGTTTCTTGCCTTCTCTCATTTTTCTCCTCCAGGCTTCACCAGCATTCGGTCCTAGGGACCTCCGATGTGGGAGAGAGGCACTGTGTCACTTGCACCACCTCAGCTCCTGGTTTCTCGCCTTGGCTCTCCTCTGCGTCTCTCTTTTGTTGCATCATCATCTTGCTGCATGGCTTGCTGCGCGTCCGGGCCTGGCTCACCTGCTTGCCTTTTTTTTATCAGGAGGTCCCGGGGATCGAACCTGGCTCCTCCCATATGGTAGATGGATGCCCAACCTCTTGAGCCACATCCGCTTTCCCCCATAGGTTTTTTTTTTTTTTAAAGATTTTTATTTATTTATTCATTTATCCCCCTCTTGCTGCTCGTGCTCGCTGGGTCAGCCAACCACACCGTGCGGGCGGGCTTGCCTTCACCAGGAGGCCCCGGGAACCGAACCCAGGGCCTCCCATATGGTAAACGGGAGCCCTACTGATTGAGCCACAGCCGCTTCCCCCCCCATAGGTTTTTATATGTTCTCATTTTCATTTGTCTTGAGACATTTATTGATATCTCTTGCAATTTCTTCTTTGACCCACTGATTATTAGTGTTGTTAAATCTCCAAATATTTTTGAATTTTCCCTTTTTCTACTTGTTATTGATTGCCAGTTTCATTCCATTATGATCAGAGATACTGCTTTGTATAATTTCAATCTTTTAGAATTTATTGAGTGCTGTCTTATGACCCAACATATATGTGGTCTATCCTGGAGAAGGATCTGTGAGCACTTGAGAAGAATGTATATGCTATTTTGGGGTGTAATGCTCTATAAATGTCTGTTAGGTCTAGCTCATTTATCATATTTTTCAAGCTCTCTGTTTCCTTATTTATCCTCTGTCCAGAAGTTCTATCCAGCGCTGAGAGTGACATATGGAAGTCTCCCACTATTGTAGAGTCATCTATTTCTCCCTTCAGTTTTGCCAGTGTGCGTCTCATGTATTTTGGGGCACCCAAGTCAGGGTATTCCTGGCCACGGGGACTCATAGCTCAAGGTTTTCGCTTCGGCCTCTTCATCTCTTTGTCCCTCTCCCTCCTGGACGATGCGCAGAACTCTCCTCGTCCACGATCCCCAGAACAGCTCCCTCAGACAGTGTTTTGCCCTTCCTCTGTTGTTTTTGTGAGAGTTGAGCCCTGCCGCCCTGCTCTTACACCCTCTTCCTGGAGTCTCCAGCAGGAGTTTATCGGCCCACGGTTTTGAGACTTGAAGCCCCCCGAGGTCTGTGGCCTTCCGTCGCTGGTTTGCCACAGTCCTTGGGGTGCCTTTGAGTCCTATCTCACAGTATGTGGCGATGTCCTTTGCTTTTTCTCCTCTTCTAGCAGTTTTGTAGATTTAGTTCTTGTGTTTAGGTCTTTGTTCCATCTTGAGTTAATTTTTTTTATGTGGTGTGAGTTAGTGGTTCACTTTCATTCTTTTGTATGTGGATATTCAGTTTCCCCAACACTTGTAGTTGAAGAGACTCTTCTTTCCCCTTTGAGTGGATTTGATACCCTGTGAAAAGTCAGTTGGCCCTAGATGTGAGGGTTTAGTTCTGAATTTAAACTCTTGGTCTATAAGCCTGCCCTTGTGCCAGCACCACGCCGTTTGATTGTTGTGGCTTTGTTGTAAATTTTAAGATAGGAAATGTGAGTCCTCCAATTTTGTTCTTTTTCAACGTGGTTTTGTCTGTTTGGGCCCCCTGACCTCTCATGTAAATTTGATGATTGGCTTTTCCATTTGTGTTGGAGATATGCTTGGGATTGCGTTGAATCTGTAAATTGCTTTGGATAGTATTGATATCTGAAACATTTTAGGTCTTCCATCCATGAATATGGGATAGCTTTCCATTTATTTAGGTTTTTAATTTCCTTCAGCAGTGATTTATAGTTTTCCTTTACATCTTTGGTTAAATTTATTCCCAGCCATTTTATTCTTTTAGTTGCTTTTGTAAATAGCATTGTTTTCTTGATTTTCTTTTCAGATTGTTCATTGCTAGTGTATAGAAATGTCACAGTTTTTTTTGTGCGTGTGTGTGTGTTGATCTTGTACCCTGCCACTTTGCTGAATTCATTTATTTACTCTAGTAGCCTTTTTGTAGGTCTTCTGGATTTTCTATATATTGGATCATGTCATCTGCAAACAGAGATAGTTTTACTTCTTTTCCAATTGGGATGCCTTTTATTTCTTTTTCTTACCTAATTTTTCTGGCAGATCTTCCAGTAGTGTTGAATAACAGTGATGAAAGCAGGCATTCTTATCTTATTCCTGATCCTTAGGGGGAACACTTTCAGTCTTTCGCCATTTTATATAATGTTAGGTGTGGATTTTTATTATTTTGAGGCAACTCAGATGTATCATTTTACCAATAATATTTTAGTATCTTTTATCATCTTCAAACATAAACACAATACCATTGTCAAACTTAAAACTTAACAGTTATATAATAGCATCACATTTCAATTAGTATTCAAATGTCCGTTTGTCTTATATATATTTTTTCCTCTGAATTTTGTTTTGACTTAGGATCAAAATATAGTCAACTCACTGGGATTAGATGAAAGAAGTCTTTTAGTCTATAGGTTCCCCATTTGTTGAAGAAACTGGATCATTTGCCAAGTAAATTTATTACAGGGAATATAATGCTCTTATTTAGTCCATTACCAAACCTTGCTGATTTTCCTGGTGAATATTTTTATTCTGTCAGTACTTTATATTCTCTCTGACATTACCATTGTTAAAGACCTCATTGCCATATGTTTAGATGACAATAATAGCCCTTAGACTGGTTTATCACCCATTACATCCTTCGGTCCTGCTCTTCCTATAATTTGTCCTTTGAACATTTATTATTGCTACTAATTTAGAAATCACACTGTCTAGTGACATCTAACTATATGTTTGTCCTGAATTGTTCTCTGATTCTTTTACTGCTTAGCTTTCCTGTATGTTCTGAATCCTTCCTCTCTGTTTTAGACGGTGGCTCTTTGAAAGCTGGAACTGTTTTTTTTATTCCTTTGTGTCTCCTGCAGTGCTTTGCTTTTAGAGGTGCTTAATACCTCTTTATTGATTACAGTGATATTCTATTAGTGTTTGTTCTCAAAGGTCCCCTACCCCCCATCAGTAGCTTGAAGGGTGATTAGTGAGTCTAGGAGTTGTATTTTATTGAGAAGTATTTCTCAAGTCAGTTGTGGAGCCTGATAGGCCGTCTCCACTCACTTCACTATATGCAGTGAAAAATGCTGATTATGGATATCCTGATCTCTTCTTTGGATGGTGAAAATGATGACCCTTTTGTTATTGTGACTTTTTCTAGCTTACCTCAGCACCACAGCTTTTGTCATTTTGACAACAACCTTTGCTTCAATGTTTTACTGATTAAATTAAAAAAAAAATTTTTTTTTTAAAGGAGGTCCTGGGAATTGAACACAGGATCTTATAGGTGGGAAGCAGGCGTTCAACCGCTGAGCTACACCTGCTCCCCTTGATTATGTTTCGAGTTTGCCTCTTCCTAGAGATTTACTATTAGGACCGTACTATAGGATTAATTTCCTTGGTGGAGAATTTAGTATTTGAGGAGATCAATTCTTTTCATAATGTAGTTTAGATTTTGCAAAATGGGATACCATAGGCCATAGTCACCTTTAGAGTGTTTGGTTTGGCCGTAGTTTCCAACATTTAAAAATAAGTTTTCATATAGGTATTCAGATTTCCAGCTTTTCTTCGAGAAACCAGCGCGTCTGGCAACGCTGGCCTGCTGCCCCCTTCCCCCAGGTTGTGAGGTCTTCAGGTCCCAGCTGTCCACACCCTCATGGTGCTCTTTGCCTGTCCCCTTGCCCTCTCTAGACCTTTCCGTCACAGCCTTCATTGTAGGTCCTGACCTTGGCCCAGGGTTCTGGGCTCATATCACTTTTCTTTTTTCTTTTACCAGGAGGTCCCGGGGATTGAACCCAGTTCCCTCCATATGGGAGACAGACACCCAACCACCTGAGCCACACCCGCCCCCCCCCTTTTATTAGAGAGGTTGAGAGCTTACAAAACAATCATGCATAATATGCAGAATTCCCATACATCACCCCCCCATCAACACCTTACATTGCGGTGGAACATTTGTCACAGATTATGAAAGAACATGATCAGACTGTTACCACTAACGGTGGCCCATAGCGTACACTTGGTACATGTTTTCCATACACTCCCTATAATTAACCCTGTGTATTAGTGCTTACATGTTATAATTCGCGGGAGAACACTCTTATATTTGTACTGTTGACCACAGTCCATCTTCCACCACATGGTTCACTGTGTTACGCAATCCCATGCCTTGTACATTGTATCTGAAGTGTACACTCACTGGCTCTCACTTTCCTCAGAGTTGTGGAATCATTGCCCCAGGAAACCTTTTTTCTTTATTTTTTATTGACTTTATTTTTTCTTTTTGGTGTACAGTTCTGAGTCCCCCCTGCCCCAACCTGCTGTCTGTGGCCATTCACTGTGTGATCTTCTGCGTCTGTTTCTTGCCTTCTCTTCTCATTTTTCTCTTACCGACTCCACTGGGATTTGATCCTAAAGACCTCCAATATGGGAGACAGGTACCCTGTCACTTGTGCCACCTCAGTTCCTGGTTTCTGGCGTGTTTCGCCTTGGCTCTCCCGTGTGTCTCTCTTTTGTTGTGTCATCATCTTGCGCCGCACAGGCCCCGCTTGCCTGCCCGCCTTTTTTTATTTTTATTTTATTTTACCAGGAGGTCCCAGGGATAGAACCCGGGTCCTTCTGTATGGTAGACAGAAGCTCAAACTCTTGAGCCACATCCACTTCCCCCCAGTAAACTTTTGAACATTTTCATTAGTCCAAAGGAGAAAATCACATACCCCCTGTCACATTACTTTTTGATACTATTAATCATTGTCCACTGAATATGGCATTCAGTTTTTCTTTACTTTAATAGTAAGACAGTTAGCCATGTAAATTCCATAATTGTTGACATGATTTCATTTATAAATTATTGTCAGGCTGACTTTTGACATAGTGTTTAAAATAAAACATTACTGAGTTCTGTCACACACCTCATGGAAAGTTCATTTGTTTCTGTTTTTTTCAGAACAGTTGCTGTAAATTGGTATTCTGCAAGTTCAATAATGGCCTTCATTTCTGAAGTTAATTCATGTCTTTTAGCTTTCCCCACTTTCTGTACCAGTCCTCTGCCGTCTCACTGCCTTGTGGCCCTGTGGTCAGCAGCTTGGCTGGGCTGGGCTGCACGGCCTTTCTCCTGGTCTCACTGGGGCTCACCAGGCCGTGCCAGGAACCTGCTGGCTGTCCTGGAGATGGCGGCTAGTGGCTGCAGCACCTGGCTGGCAGTTGGCGCTCACTGTCAGCTGTGCTGTTGTCTTCTCATGGTGAGCCTGAGCTTTTTCTCATGGCAGACTCAAAGTCCCAAGGAAACAGGGAAAAAGCTACGAGATATCTTTAAAAACATGTTTTTAAACAAATCAATTTTATTGATACATATTAATAAAGCATACAATTCATCTAAAGTGTACAATCAGTGGTATTTGGTGTAATCATGTAGTTGTGCATTTATCACTTAAGTCGTTATTAGAGCATTTCCATTTCACTTCAAACAGAAATGTTCTAATCATTCTTTCCTAGTAATCTTTAGATAAGAGATTGTCTTACTTTATTGACCTAGTGCCCTTAGTTCTCTCTACTCTGTGCTGCTTTTCATCTTCCTCCCATGTTACATACCTGTTGTCATGATAAGCGACTCCCGTGGCCCCATCCTGCCCACCCCCTTCTCATCTTCTCCCTGTCCAACCTGTGGCTTTCTTGGTAATTCCACCCTAAATTGATCTCATGTTAATTTGCAAAAATGTAAAACAATGCTACTCTTTTCACCAAATATGCATACTTTTTGTTTTTTTAAAAAATATAGTTATTTTCTTTTTTTTTTTTTTTTAAAGATTTTATTTATTTATTCATTTATCCCCCCCTTGCTGCTTGTGCTCGCTGGGCCAGCCAACCACACCGTGTGGGCGGGCCCGCCCTCACCAGGAGGCCCCGGGAACCGAACCCGGGGCCTCCCATATGGTAAACGGGAGCCCCACTGATTGAGCCACAGCCACTTCCCTAGTTATTTTCTTTTAAAATGCTATTTATATTGACATGTAATGAGTCTATTTCTAAATGAATTAGTAAAAAGATTTAAAAATTTTCTCATTTTAATTTCTACTTCATAAAATTTTGATAGGCTATAACCACATAAACAAAAGCTCATTAGGGTCCTCAGTAATATTTTTTGATTAAAAAATTTTTGAGAACTTCTGATCTAATGGATAATGTACTTGTTAGCACAGCTTAATTAGAATTGTCTGAGACAGTCACCAAAATTATAAACATAATCATTTTCCATCTTCTAAGTAATATCATATATCATGTCTAGGTCCCTGGAGAAACCTATTTAAAACCTGTGATAGTCCTGAAGTGTACATCACTACTGACCTACAACATTTTCAGCAAATCGTTCTAGGAATTCACAATTCCAACTTCAGAATGCAAGAAATTTACCCATCTCCTGTACCTGTGGGAAGGGGGTGCAGAGATTTCCTGGTACTAGGCTGCTCTGGTTGTTCTCTTAGTAGAGAGGATTTGTGGGGTAAGCAGTGGGAAGAGGCTGCGAAGAACTGAGCTGCTATAGCTCTCTAGAATTTTGGTGTAACATGGGATTTTTTAGGGGGCTTTCAAATGAGACTCGAGTCCTGGAGGGGTGAGAAAATGGGCAGCCGTGGAGAAGAAAAGTAGAGTTCCTTGGAGACCAGAGGGCATGAGATAGTCCTCTTCCGCTTTGCAGGGCAGACAGCGGGGAAGAGAGGCGCTGCGCCAGGTGCCTGCAGCCGCTCCTCCCCTTTCTTTCCACCTGTCGCCCGTTGCTTGTCCTCAGTCGAGGAGCAAGGAGGGATTCTTTTGCTTCGTTTCTCTCTCCTCTTTTGACTCTGTCCCATAATAGAATCCACCTAATACAGTTAAAAGCAGGGTATGGGTAGATTCTGGGCTCTGGAATTTTTGCTGTGGTAAGTAAGAAAGGGAGGTAGACATTATGGAGAGAAATTCCCAGCAGCAGTAATAAGGGAAGGGGAATTCCCAGACCAGTTTCCCAGCTCTCCAGGTAGGCAGCTGTCCAGATATAAGGACGTACTTATAGTCAGGATGCACATATTTTTTTACTCTTTAGTAGCAACTTGTCTCCCCAATTAGTGTTTAGATCTCTTTGGTTTAGGAATCAAATTCTGTCTTTTGAATTAACTATCCTTATGCTTCACCAAAAAAAATGACAGGCTGCTTTTCTTTTGTAACCCCAGTTAGCATCTTAGCATGCGGCTGGGCACAGAGGTACTCAAACAATACTTTCAGATTAAAAAATATCATGCATATTGTCCTGTTACCTAAGAGAAGAGTAGAATGTCCTCAGCATACATCTTATAAAATTTCCTTTATGATCTAGAACTGGGGCAGGCTATAAGGCCTTGAAGAGTATATGTGAAGAATGCAAGATGAGACATAATTTTAAGTATGTATTGATTACAGGAGGCCTTTATCCTGCAGTTTCCAGTGCTGAAAGGGAGGGTTAGAGCTGACTGGGCCTCTTTTGGCTTCTGCGGGTGTGGCACTCCCAGCCCTGTCCCAGGAGGAAATGCCTTTGCCTACCAGGGTGTTACAGAGGGCTGAAGCGCAGGGAGGCGGTATATATTGAAATTGGTTCTGGAAAGAGCGAGAAGCCCTTTGCCCAAGAAAAATGCTGACTATATCAGCAAGATGGAATTATGTGGTTAAAAATTTGTATTAAAAATTTTACAGTAATTTAAAGAAATTAAAAAAATATCCCTAAGTAAAAATAAATAATTGTAAAGATTTCAGATGTCATTAGAATATAGTCACTGTAAAGGGAAAAAGGTTGGCAAGTCTAAATTTTATTTTTGCTTGGAAGTAGAATAATTAAAATCTCAGGATATATGTTTTTATGTAGCTGGAAACTTAAAGAGTCTTTGTAAAATAACATTTTTATTCTTTGGAAGTTGAATTTGTAATGTATAAGAAGTTTTGATTGGAGTTCTTTGTTTTGCAAGCTAGAATTTTTATAGCAATTTTATGCAGTAATGCCTATATATTTACGTCTTCATTAAGGCAATCATGCTTTTTCTGTTTGTTTTTTAGATGGTATAAATATCTACAGAACTATCAAATGTTGTGAAAAGACATTTACTCCATGAAATGACAACCATCCTAAGAATCTGTGCATAGTAGCTGCTATTTTTATAATTGCTCTTTATTATTTTACTAGCCTTACGTATTTCTCTGCATAGAAAATTGGGTGACTTGGTGTTTTTTGGCTGCGTGGACAAATAAGCTTCCTTGTTCAACTTTGTTATCAGATGTTACCACAACAGAAACCCTTGTGTGTAAGCGCAGTATTTACCCGCTCAGTGGTGACTCCCGCTTCATCACTAGGCCGCCATGACCACCCTTGCAGGCTGCTGTCTTCTTTGGGAGGGTTGGAAGCTGCAGAATGGTGGGAGGAGCCAGGCATTGTGGGCGCATTTGGTACTGCTTCCTATTAGTCATTCTGATTAAGTTATGTGTGTAGTGCAGGAAAGCCCTGTTGTTTCGAATCCCTTCTGTGAAAATTAATTAGGACTGAACCCATATGCGGGCCTTTATCCACTTACATCAGCGAAGATGCGTTAAAGTAGTTGACTGGGAGCTGGTGTGGCCCAGTGGTTGAGCACCTGCTCTGCATGTATGAGGTCCCGGGTGCAATCCCCAGTACCTCCTAAAAAAATAGCATGGGACAGAGACTGGTCTGAGGTCAAGTCATGCCTGGACATTGAGGTAGGACTTTGTGCCTTGCCGATTTCATAAGCTTCCCTTAAGTTTGCAGACTGTGATTTTATCTTTATCACCCCTATCCTCTTGACCTCACCTCTTCCTAGAGCCTTTGATCACTTTTTAACTCCGGCTGCTGCCATGGTGGCCTGTTCAACTTGGACTCTGACTAAATTCACGTGGACATAATCGGACACTTTTTTCATTCCTCGCTCCCCCTTTCCCTCCGCCCTTGGGTTGTACTCCATGATAAGCTCCATGATAGGCTTTGTTTTCTGATGATCCGCACTAATAGACCCTTTTTATACCCCCTTGGCCAATATACTAATGGATTTTCTTGCTTGTGTATTGAACTGGCTTTCAGTTGATCTGGCTTGTGAACTGTTAATAAAGACCTGCACTTACCAATTTGGGAGAGGATAGGTCTGTTTTTCATAGAGTGGGTTAATTAAAAAAAAAAAAAAAATCAATCTCCTAAGCATTAGAAAGGAACTAAACTGAGGTTCTGCCACTGTAGATTAACCATTATCTTTGTTTGTGGGCCTAGGAATGGGTGAGAGTACTTGAAGGGCATCAGACAGACATGGGTTTGAATTCTGGGTCTACTTATCAACTGTGAATCTGGAAAAATTACATAACCCCTGAACTTCAGTTTCCTTTTCTGTAAAATGGAGGTAATACTATGGATCTTGCAAGATTATTATGGGCATCAGAGTTATTTATGTAAAATGCCTGGCACAGGGTAGGCATGGAGATGGAGGCTGCTGTTATTCCTTAATTTATTTATTCTGACCAACTTTCTTTACAAATAATTCAGATATATCTCATATTGCAAATACAATTTTGTTCAAACACTGGCATGTGCTAGTAAATCGATTGTTTTAGGTAGCAAACTATCATGTGTTTCTGTTAACAAATGATACTTATTTTGCTTTTAATTGGCAATAATTATAACTACCTTAAAATGTAGATATAAGTGTAGTTTCTTAATCCTGGGAATAGTAACTACAGATGTGTACTTCAGGAATTGTGAGTTTCTTTTGAAGAGTATCAATTTGCATAATATTGCCTTGTTTGTTGCCTTGTTCTGAGCAAAGTACTATTATCATAGAAAAGTGAGCGCAGAGCTCAAGGTCGTTAAACACTTAGCAGCGGTAAACAATGCAGGGACAGGCAATACAGAGTTCTTGGAAATGCCAGAATTTGGTTTTTAGATCTTAAATAATGTTAACAAATGCCACGTGTTGGATTCTTTGTACAGGTTTTACCCACAAGTTCTCATGACATCCTCACAACAACAGAGAGAGGCACCCCTATTATCTCATTGTGTAGGAGGGCAATGAGGTACAAAGATATTTAATGATTTTCCCAGGATCACACAGTGGCAGAGCAGGGATTTGAACTCAGATCTGTCTGCATTCATCTGTCCAAAGCCTCATGAATTCACTGGTTCTCATTGCCTTCTAAGATTTTACAGAAGAGTTTCCTCTTGACCTTTAATGATTTGGAAAAATACAATGGGCTTAATTCAGATCAGAACACAACTAAAATCATTCACCAATTATTGGCTGGTTATCTAATACATGTGACCCTGGCATGGTGTCTGGTAAGGGAAAAAAAAATATGATATGCCTTTTCTTTTTAAGGAATTCACATCCTGTAGTTAGAGAGACCCATACAAGCTAAGTCTATTACACCCATTAACTCATTCAGCAGCTGTTTATTGAGTGCCCTCCCTGTTTGTCAGGGTGGTACTGACACCATGGAAACTGATGAACAAAAGCCAGTTCTGTCCCAACCTTCCTGGAGCAGACGAGGCCCACAGGGCTTTTATGGCCTGACCTAAGCCATCATGGTCATTTATTCCTTACTGGATTCTTCTCAGTCAGTTATTAGTAACCTCTTGTAATTAGAGGGCTTCAGGCTCTCCCCACAACCACATTACCAGGGAATGTGTTCCAATGGAAGCCGTCTTAGACTGAATTCTGCCGGTATTTATCAGCAAGCAGGCACAATATTTCTCATGCACCCTGTTCTGTAAGCTCAAGGAGGTCACAGCTCTCTGGCAAGCACCTTACTAGAAAGTTTCCCTTGAGGCAGTTGTGGCAGGATTCCAGTATTCTGCTAGTCAGAATTATGTGACGGAATCTGAATTCAGCCCTAGCCCAAGAGCACGACTCCTCAGGCACAGGGTGCTAGGTCTGCCGGAGTCTTACGCTTTGTCCTCTCGGCAATAGAGGTAGCAGTGCAGTATTTCTAAACTCTGCTGATCTCACCAGTGACAACTTATTTCTAACATTTCTTGTGCTAACCAACAAACTCTCTAGTGTAGAAACTCCTTCCAGAGCATGAATTCTTATCCTAGTTTGTGTATGAACCTCTTTGGCAGTTGAGTAAAGTCAGCGAACCTCTTCTCAGAATAATATTTTAAAGCACAAAATGGGGGGAGTGGATATGCTCAAGCATTTGGGCGCCTGCCTCCCACATGGGAGGTCCCAGGTTCGGTTCCTGGTGCCTCCTAAGGAAGATGAGCAGACAGATGAGGGAGCCAATCTCGGGGGTGGAGGGAGGAGCACAAAATGCACTAGATTACAAATGAAACCAAATACATTAAGATATAGTTATCAAAATATTTAAAAATTTGTGATGGAGTAATATATGCTCATTAGTAGTAACAAGCTCTAGTGTTGGGAATAATTGCTTTAATTTCAAAGTCATAATGTAAATGATATTTTAAGATATTTGCAACAATTGTAATGTGATATGAAAATATAATTTCTATTGACAGTCACAGGTAGTGCAAATATTGTGATTTATTACCTATATTGATTATTGAAGGAATCACTAAGTTTCAGTTAGAGGTTAGTGAAAAATAGGGAAAACTAAAGGTGTGATTCTTTTTTCCTATCCACGTTCACAGAACCCCCATGAATTCTAAGAATCTCTAGAGTGTGCATTCCTGATCAGAGCCTTTCCTATTCTACCTAATGAACCTTGTAGAGTGTGTTGGGGTATCAAATGCTAACTATTTCTAGGTGGGTATTAAAAGTAATACCTGCATTTATATCACAGTTTTGGGGGCTATAATTTAGAAGGGAGGGTGAGAGGATTGCAAATAACAAAGCAGTGAAGTTGGGGGAGGTCGGGGGTGATGGATTCCTCTAGGCTCTTGGCTGTGTTACATAAAAGAATTTAAGAACATGCCGGTTTAGTAAGGCCAGTAGTTTATTTAGGAAGTGGGAGAGGAGAACAGAAACGGGAGGAAGTAGCAGGTCATGCATCCCTAGGGGCAGGCACCGGCTCCTCTAGGCAGATGGGAGCTTTGGCTTGTGTGCTTACTTTTTAAGCTATTGTGGGGGAGGGACCCCAGCGGTTTGCTGTTCTGATTGGCTGCCCCACCCGTCAGTTCCGGGGGGGGGGGGCAATGATGAGGCCCCTTGAGGGTGTCCAGGGCTTTCCCTTGGCCCCGAAGGAGATCTCCTTCCAATCTTGTTCCAAATGGCTCGTGGGGTCCTTCCCGCAGCCTCCTTGGTGGGGTCCTTCCCTCGGGGTTTCCAGGCGGGTTCCACAGCCCCGTGTTTCATGGCCACGTTTCTGCCAGGTCTTAGACTCGTCTTCCCTTTCCCTAAACCAGCTGCCTCGGAAGCTGTGTAAGGAGTTCTGTAGGAGAGCTAGAGGTGCTACGGAATTATGCTGAAGTATTTTAAAACAGAGACATATGGATACAGTGAAGTATGCTATAGCTGTTAGAAAAAGTAGGGAGAAAGAAAGAAAATTGTAATTACAATGGTTTTTTCTTTAAACAATTTATTGAAGTATATCATTCATACACAAACATACATAAACCATAAGTGTTTAGTAAACATTGTCATCTTACAAAACAAACATGCATCACATCACACAGGGCTCCCACACATCACCCCTCCCTGTGAAACATTTGTTAACAAATCATGAAAGAGCATCATCAAAGTATCACTACTAACTGTAGTCCGTATCTTCCTCCCCTATATATATATTTTTAAGGATTTATTTATTTGTTTATTTACTTTGTTCTGATCAGTCATGTACTAATAATATGATTATAACTCACTGCAGAATAATATTAACCAGAAAAAATTTAAATTTTAATTTATATACATATTTTTGTAGAGAAGAATGATATAGTGATTAATAAAATGGTTTTACATTAGGATAAAATTCTGTAGGGAAAGTGGAATGAAATATGAGTTTATGGAAGAAAAACTGATAAAATTACTATTGAAGAGTTTGGTTTTTCTCATTCACTTAAAAAAAAATAGTATGAACAAACCACACTGACCCTAGAAAAAAATAGAAGACCTCAATAAATCAATCACAAGTGAAGAAATCAAAACAGTCATGAAAAACCTCCCCAGAAGAAAAGATCAGGACCAGATGATTCACAGGTGAATTCTACAAATCATTTAAAGAAGATCTAATACCAATCTTGCTCAAACTCTTCCAAAACATGGACAGGAAGGAATGCTACCAAACTCATTCTATGACATTAACATCACCCAATACCAAAGCCAATATCCAAAGACATTATGGAAAAAGAAAATTACAGACCAATTTCTTTAATGAATGTGGATGCAAAAATTCCTCAACAAAATACGTATTAAGTGAATCCAAAAACACATAAAAAAAAATATACGTCACGATCAAGTGGGCTTTATACCAGGTGTGCAAGGGTAGTTCAACATAAGAAAATCCACCAGTGTAATACACCCCACATTAATAAATTGAAGAAGAAAAATCACGTGATCATCTCGATTGATGGAGAAAAGGCATTGGACAAAATACAGCATCCTTTCTTGATAAAAACACTCCAAAAGATAGGAATAGAAGGAAACTTTCTCAATATGATAAAGTACATATATGAAAAACTCACAGCTAACAGTGTAGTTAATGGTGAAAAACTAAAAGCTTTTTCACTGAGATCAGGAACAAGACAAGGTTGCCCACTGTCACTACTGTTATTCAATATTGTGCTAGACGTTCTAGTTAGAGCAATTAGGCTACATAAAGAAATAAAAGGCACCCAAATAGGAAAGGAAGAAATAAAACTTTCACTATTCACTGATGATATGATCCTGTCTTAGAAAATCACGAAAAAATCCACAACAAAACTACTAGAACTAGTTCCAAGGCCATGAAATGTCCAAATCAAGGCACCAGCAGCGATGCTCCCTCATCGAAGTCAGCTACTTGGTAATCTTGGTGTCCTGCTATGTGGTGAGGCAAGATGGTGGCTGATCCCTGTCCAGGTCCCTGCCTTCCCCTCCAGAGTCACTGTCTCCCAGAGCCCAGCTGTGGACAATCAGGCATATGGTCAGGCTCTTCAGCCTTGAATGCTCGGTGGACCCAGCCCTTTGGGGACCTCTTTCAGCCTCTTGGGGCTTCTCTGTCTTCCTGAGTCCTCTCTCTCACACGGCAAGATCAAAATGCAGCTTCCTTTCCCTCTGTCTCTCTGTGTGTCTCCATTTATATAAGGCTCCAGTAAGAAGGCGTAGACCCAATCTGAGTCATGCCTCACTCAGGTAGTCCTATCAAAAGCCATCTAATCAAATGTTCTAATCAAGGTCCCTTAACAGAATCAAATGCAGTCAAAGTTTGGTCTCACACCCACAGGAATGGATTAATTCAAAAACATATATATATATATATATATTTTTTTTTTATTCATCAAATTCAAACTGTCACAGGCTATTTGATGGAGAGTGTTCAGGCATAAAGTTTATATATACATTCTCTGTTCTTAAACCCTAACAATTTTATCAGATTGTGCCACATTTTTGTTTACTTTATGTTTGGACCATGACACTCTTGAATAGTTTTTTTTTTCCTTGCAGTTTTATTTTTCTTCTTGTCTTTAGCATATTTTTAACTCTTTCCTCTCAAATTCTTAGCCACCATTCTATTAATTTCTTCTGAAGACCTCTGGCTTGGAGCCTTCTGTCCTTTGGTAGCTCTGTAGACCTGTTGTATAGCTGTTACCTAGGACTCAGGGAGGAATAAATTTAAACGAACATTTTCTGGCTTTTATAAAATTTTTAGAGTATAGTTCCTTAAGGATACTGGTAGTCTAATTTGTAACAAAATGGGAAGTACAAGATGTTGACAAAGAACATACATAGGAAAAGTGGTGTCTAAAGATGTGAGGAGAGGTTTATATTGAAGGATATTTTTAGACAGGTTGTAGTCATGGTTTTCCTAATTCCTAGTCTCTTATTCAGTAGACATTCACTGAATGTCTACACTTTGGCAGTGCTGGGCTAGGTTTAGGTCCTGAGGATATCAAGATGGAGGGGCTGGTGAGGAGGGAGGAGGCAGCAGAAGCACCTGTAAGCAGTTGAGACTGGGTAAAAAATGTTACAAGGGCTTTTGGGAACCTGAGATTGTCTTCTTTAATTGCTCTAATTCTCTTATCCCATCCAGTAAGCACTGGGTAACTGTGGCTCCTAATGTTCCAAGACACAAATAGTATTTCAGATAGGAAACAGGTCTGAGAAGTTCAAAGGAGAATCAGTTAGTATCCATAATAAATAAGGAGATGGGGAGGTGGTATTTGGAAAGGCCATCAAACTCTAGTATGTATTATTAGTGAGTGATAGATTGATTAACATCATAAATTATAATGAACTAGCTTTGGTGTTTCCTGCCAACTCTCCTCCCTCAAAAAAAAGCATACTAATGCAAATGAATTTCCAATTGGTGGAATATGATGGGTAAGAGGTAAGAGTTTTAAACTGGATACCTTAGTGTCTTGTCTACTCTGGACCAGTTCTTATTCTGGCTTTTTCCCCCTCAAACTAATCTACCAAAGAGTAAAATAATAAATTTGCATCATCTTGTCACTAGAGCCATAAGGCATACATTCCCTTTTACTCCCCGCCCCCCCCCTTTAAGATTTATTTATTACTCTCCCCCGCCCCTTGTTGTTTTGTGCTCCCTGTCTGCTCTCCGTGTGTTCTTCTGTGTCTGCTTGTCTTCTCTTTAGGTGGCACCAGGAACCGATCCTGGGACCTTCCAGAGTGGAGAGAGGCGCTCAATCTCTTGCGCCACCTCAGCTCTCTGGTCTGCTGCGTCTCTTATTGTCTCTCCTCTGTGTCTCTTCTTGCTGCGTCATCTTGCTGCGCCAGCTCTCTGCTCAGGCCAGCTCTCCACTCGGGCCAGCTCGCCTTCACCAGGAGGCCCCAGGAATCAAACTCTCGACCTCCTATATGGTAGATGGGAGCCCAATCACTTGAGCCACATCTGCTTCCCTTCCCTTTTACTTTTGGAGGTGATTCTGTTGGGATTTTTGGAAGCCAATACACAATACCCCCCACCTCATTTGTGAACTGAGATAGTCACACACAGAGAAAACAAAAAAGAAAAACACTATACCTAATGTTCATTATGTGCCAGTCGGAGCAATCCTTTGCAATAGGCTCCTTTATTATCTACGTTTTATAGATAAGGCAACTCAAAGCATGGAGAGGTAGGTGCCCAGGGTGACATGGTAAGTGGTGGAGCTAGGATTCAAAACCAAGCAGCTTGATTCCAGAGGCCAATCTCCGTTGCCACTTTGTTTTCCCGTGTCTTGTTTCACCTCTGTTACTGATAAAGCTGTTTGGAGAAAATGACTTTAGGTATGTTGGCCAAGTTGGTGTGCTGATACTTCACCCCTGAAATCGTACAGACCACCCTGTCTCAGCAAGCTGGGCAACGGCAGGGCATTACCCCCCTTATGGTAGGGAGACCAGGGCCTGCATGCCCAGCTCCTTCTCTTGAGCACCACAAAATGTGGTAATTCACTCTTTGTCCTTTGCAGAGGACAGAGTGAGGGAGCTTGCTTTAGGTTCTACCACGTGGAAACATGATAATAACAAATATATTTGTTAGGGAGACAAGGTCCTTTTTTGGAGTGAGCAATTGTTGGTACACACAGTGGAAAAGATGGAGAAAGGACCGGCTTCTCCAAAACGATGTGTAAACTAAGACTCTGAAGCCCATATAACTTCAGCTCTGTCCCACAGCATATACTTATTCACATAGGTATTCCTAGTTTATTGCTCATTTTCTTTTTTTTTGTATATATTTTTGTAATTTTATTGACTCCAGAATACTTGTTTTGTTGAAAATATTTTTTATTTTTCACAGTGACTCTAATTTAAAAACCTAGTCACCAATGGCATTTGGACATTTGCGTAGTTCTGTTAATACATGATAGGTTTGAATTTTATGGTAGCACAATTTCCTTTAGAATAGCCCTCCAAATTCTACATCTTGGGGAAGCGGCTGTGGCTCAATCAGTAGGGCTCCCGTTTACCATATGGGAGGCCCCGGGTTCGGTTCCCGGGGCCTCCTGGTGAAGGCAAGCCCACCTGCACGGCGTGGTTAGCTGACCCAGCGAGCACAAGCAGCAAGGGGGGGATAAATGAATAAATAAATAAAATCTTTAAAAAAAAAAAAATTCTACATCTTTTCTATATGTACCCGCTGCAGACAATTTCTTATTGTAGCCCTCTGGCTCTTAGTGTACCACAGTTTGGGGTTTACAAACTATGTTGATATCTCAGTATAAGTATAATAATGAATCCTATTTTTTAAAAGCCAAATAACTGTTCAAAGAGAATTGTAAAAGATTTAAGTAGGCTGTTTACTGTGACCACACAGAAATATTAGACACTTACTTTTCCAGACTGAATGAAGCAGAGGTCTTTAGGCCTTAGCCACAAATAACTGAAAGCTTCCTTAAATTGTCATGCAGGTCACGACAGGTTCACATTGTCACTTATCTGCCCTCTGGCCAAAAATTTTGGTAAAGTAGATTTGCAGCAACAGATTTAAAATAACATGCTTTATTGCTTATGCCGCCTGTTTCTATTAATTGAAAAGATGATTTAGTATATATATGTGTAGAGGACAGATGTTAGAAATTCTGCTTATGTAAACCATGATAAACTTCTATACCTATTTACAGATGGTATGCTAGGTATATATTATGGGAATAATTAAGGATAAGGAAAGAATTTATATTAAATTATCAAACAATTGAGTTGTATCAGTGCATTTGAATCATCTGAAGTTGATTATTCCCTTCTTTATTCTTCTTTTAAAAACAATTTATTGAAGTATATTATTCATACATTAACCTACATAAACTGTAAGTGTTCAGTAAACATTGTGATCTTACAAAACAAACATGCATAACATCACACAGGGCTCCCCCACATCACCCCCCCTACAAACACCCTGCGTTGTTGTGAAACATTTGTTAACAAATCATGAAAGAGCTTCCTGAAAGTGTTACTACCAACTATAGTTTGTATCTTCCTCCCCTATATATATTTTTTAAGGATTTATTTATTTACTTATTTACTTTTATCCATTTTTACCCCCACCCCCACCCCATTTTTACTGTTTTTGTGTCCATTCGCTGGGCAACTCTGTGTCCGTTTCCTGCCCTCTCTTCTTATCCTTCTTCTCCTATCTTCACTGGGATTCGATCCTCGGAATCTCTCATGTGGGAGAGAGGCATCCTACCGCCTGTGCCACCTTAGTTCCTGGTTCTTTGGCGCATCTCTTCTTGGCTCTCCCTTGTGTCACACTCCTGTTATGTCATCATCTTGCTGCGTGGCTCACGGGGCCTGATGGTGCACCCGCTTGCAGAGCCTGACAGCTCATGCGCCTTCTATATTTTTCTTTTTTAAAAATTTTACCGGGAGGTCCCGGGGATCGAACCCAGGTCCCTCCATATGGGAGACGGACGCCCAATCACCCGAGCCGCATCCGTCCCCTGCTATATCTCTTAAGAGTGACCAAAGATACCCAAAGTTACGGTCTTTTCCCATACAGGATGGTCCTATAATAAATCAGGCTTGGTTTATCACTAGCATTCCAAAAACCAGACCTAGGGAGAAAAACTAGGTCTGGGGACACATGCATGGTTTCTAATATAGCGAATGTTTAGCCTACCCTGATTATCACAAAATCAGGACAGTGATTATATTCACAGGCCCATTTTCTTTTGCTGCCTACTTTTTGTTTGAAGGTAATTATGGGGAAAAATAGAAGACCCCCAAATTAGATAATTTTAAATGAGCATCCTCTCATCAGGTTTCCTGTACAAGCAGAGTTCTTCAGTTTGTTCTCCCACATCATTTGCCACTGAGAGAAGCAAAAGGTTAAAATAGAGCATGGTTTTAAAATGAGAAACCTGGGTTTAAATCCCATCTTTGCCATTGAACAAATTATTTAAACTCTGTTTGTTCATTCCTTATTATTACTCTATAATATAGTGAGGATAAGGCTTATCATGTAGGGTTGGTGTGAGGATAATAGCTAAAGTATACCAGATACTTATCACATAGTAGTAACAAATGGTGGCTTCTGTTATTAATAAATGAAAAATACAAATTTAAACTTATTGAATGCTTAAAAAATTGTTTAACAACTTCACAAAAGTGGGTAAACAGTTTATTAAGCAAGTCTACCTTTAACACTGTGGTGAAACTGGAATACTAGTATTTGAGTGATTTGTCTGTTTATCTGTAGACACACCCATTTATGAAGATGAGTGTACAAAACTAATTTGCAAGTAAACTACCTTTATGCAATAAGAGTTTACCTATGTTCTATGCAAATTGAGTTCTAAAATCAGAGTTCATATCCTCTTTTACTTTTTAAAAAAATTATTGATCTGTTTTCTTTTATTAGGCACTACCTATATATTCTAGAGATTTTTGCCATTTTATTTGAGAAAGTATCAGGACTCCCTGGGAGGGGAGTTTAATAATTTTTTAACTATTGTGTGGGCCTCTATTGAGAAAACATACCTATGACAACAAGAATACGTTCATAGCCCACAGAAGTATGCTTTAGGCGCATTTTCCCCATATATGTCACACTGCTATGACACCTGGTACTAGTGACATACCTTTGTTATAGATCCTGAAAGAATATTCTTATAATTCGATTCTTAACCACAGTCCTTGGCCACCATGAGTTCACTCGATGAGGTTAAGTGACTGTCTAGGATTACAAAGCTAATACAAAATAGACTGGAAACTGGAAGGAAGGTTTTCTTAAAAAAAAAAAATAAATAAATAAATAAAAAGAGGACTTTTCCCTACACCATTGTGCCATGAAGACAGTGTCTTGAATTATCTAATTATTTCTTGCATCATCAACTAGATTCCAAGCTTCTTGGGGACTTTAGCTGTCATATCCATTGTGCCATCTGTTTATAGATGCTTAATTAGTTAGAAATTCTAGACTGAATGGAATAAAGATTACATACACACAGTGCATTAGGTGCAGTGCTGAATCATCTAATGTGAACATTAGTAATAAATATAATTTACTAAAATAAACTTATACATATTGAGCTTGGTACAAAAAAAGGTTGACCTGAATTTCAGATGAGCAGTTTTGCACATTTGAACTATAAAATAAGTATTAAATGTGAAGTTAAATATATACTTACCATATGACCCAGCAGTTCTAGATATCTACCTAAGAGAATAAAAATGAATGTCTACACAGAGATTGTGAAGTAGTATGAAAGTGGATATAACAGTAGAAGGGATGAAGAAAATAGTAGATAGAAATGATACAGAGAAAAATTAGTATGAATAAGAATAAGAAGAGGTCTGGATTTGGCCAGGTTAGTCAATCCTTATAGTCTGATGTGAATGGAAACTAGATTATGAGGATTTTTCTGTTCTCTAACATGAAATATAAACACATCTTTAGAAGATGCTCAGCATCTTTGGCCATTAGGGAAATGCAAATTAAAACCGCAGTGAGATACTACAATACATCACCTAGACTGGCTGTAATCAAAAAGACTTAGTGGGGGCAGATGTGGCTCAAATGGTTGGGTGTCTGTCTGCCATATGGAGGGACCTGGGTTTGATCCCCAGGACCTCCCGGTAAAAAAAAAAATATAAAATATATATAAAAAAAAGAAGGTGCATGGGCTGCCAGGCTGTGTGTGCTGGTGAGTCGCCAGCCCGGGGAGCCACACAGCAAGATGACGTAACAGGAGAGAGACACAGGGGAGAGACAAGACGAGATGCTCCTAAAGCTCCAAAAACCAGGAGCTGAGGTGGCGCAGGTGGCAGAGCACCTCTCTCCTACATCGGAGGTCTCCAGGATTGAATCCTGGTGAAGACTGGAGGAGGAGGATGAGAAGAGATGGCAGGAAACAGACACAGAGAACTGCCCAGTGAATGGACACAAAACAGCAAATGGGGAAGGGGCGGTTTAAAATGGATAAAGTAAATAAATAAATCTTAAAAAAAAAAAAAAAAGAGTAATAATACTAAGTCAAGGTAAAGATGTAGAGCAGCTCTCATGTGTTGCTGATGGGAACGTGAAATGCTATATACCCTTTGGAAAATTGTTTCCTAAAAAGTTAAATATACATTTACCATGTGACCCAACAGTTCTACTCTTAGATATCTCTCCAAGAGAAATAAAAACCATATCTTTACAAAGACTTGTTAGTGAATGTCCATAGCAGCATTATTCCTAAGAGCCCCAAACTGGAAACAATGCGGATGCCCATCAACTGGCGAATGGATAAACAAAATGTGGAAAATGTAGTATATCCATATAGTGGAACACTGTTTAGCAATAAAAAGGAACAGAGTATTGATAACATGCTACCACATGCATGAACCTCAAAAATGTTGTGTTAAGTGAAAGAAATCAGATGCAAATAAACCCACAAATTGTTTGATTTCATTTATATGCAATGTCTGGAACAGGCAGAAGACGGAAAGCAGATCAGTGGTTGCCGTTGGGGGGGGTTGGGATTGACTGCAGCTGGGCATGAGGGAGCTTTTTGGGGTGATGGAAATGTTCTGCAACTATTGTGTGGCGATCGTTGCACAGCTGTATACAGTTACTCAAAATCACTGAATTGTGCGCTTACAATGGATTAATTTTTGTTTTTATTTATTAGAGAAATTATGGGTTTACAGAGCAATCATGCATAAAATACTGGATTCCCAATACACTACCCCACCACCACTTTGCATTGGTGTGAAACATTTGTTACAACTGTTGACGACACACTTTTAAAAATAAACTTTATTTTTAGAAAAGCTTTAGATTTACAGCAAAATTACACTGAAAGTATAGGGAGTTCACATATAACCCCCCCCATATTTTCCCTATTGTTAACATCTTACATTAGTGTGGTTCATTTGTTACAGTTGATGATCTAATACCGAAGCATTGCGTTAACCAAAGTCTGTGGATTACATTATGATTTACGCTTTGAGCTGTGCAGTTTTCTAGGCTCTGACAACTGTATAACGTCATGCATCCGCGTTTCATACAGAAGAGTGTGACTGCCCTAAAGATGCCCTGTGCTCCACCTGTTCACCCCTCCCCTTCCTCTCTCAGCGCCTGGCAACCCCTGTCTTTATATCAGTGTTACAAGTTACTCCATTAACACAAGATAATTAACTACAGTAACAGTAAATCTACTTTGTGACATGATACACTCCCCCTTTATGTTTGTTCATTCTTTAATCTTCAGGGATTTGGGAAGATGTCCTGTCTGACTACTGATGATAGCACAGTTTTATAATTGTACTATTTAAGTCATGGTTTAACTTAAGAATGTATTGATTTTATGCTATATAAAAATTAAGACTCAATAAAACTCTTGTACAAAACTACATAACATTTGTTTAGACTAAGTTATGCTATTTATACCTTTAAAACCATTGTATTTTTATATAGTTTTAAACACAAGGTTTTAACTGGATTCTGCTCCTCAGTGATTTAATACTTAACTGCTCTATCTCAGTAGCCAGTTACTGCCTAATTCACTCAAAGTATAAGAAAACCTGCAATGCAATATGAAGACTGATGTAGTTTAAAGAATCTTTTTTTTTTTTAAATCTAATATAGGGATTTCCTTGGTTTGGGATTCTCTCTGCCTCTTTCTGGTCCAGGCCTTTTTTATTCCTCCAAATAGCAGTTTCTCAAAGTTTTGTTCTTCTTAGGCTTTGAAACTTTTGCCACTTCTTGTAACTGGCTTCAATTTAATCCTCAATCCTCTTTCCTCTTTCTGTGTCTTGACTGTCTTCTTTCTCCCACAAAATGATTAAAGCTTTTTATTTATTTTGCTTTTTTTGTTACTCCTTTGTCTATTAAAATAAATCAGTATTTTACAAGCCTGGAATTAATTATATGAGAAGGGCTTTTGTTTTTTAAAATAATTTCAGACTTCACTTTTAGTAGAATAATGATAGAATAACTATATTTGGCTCTGTGGGATGTAGCAGTTAAATCTAAGTTAGTCTTTGGGAGAAAAGAGTGATATTAATAGTGTAATTAAAATTGATTAAAAGGAATACAAATTCTAGTTTGATTTGGAGGTTTAAGTAAAAATGTTTGGTTTGTCTTGTCATATTTGTCTTTGTAAAGATTTCTAAATAATGTTTTCTAAATATCTTATTTCTAATTGCTTTGTTCTCTGATACATTGAGCATTATTTTAATATTTTATAATTTTTCTTAGCAAATTCTCTCCAATGTGCACAAATTTGTGCCTGAAGATTATGAAATTTCTTTTAATGGAGAACAAGAGTGTTGTGATTCATTAGTGATATCCATTATGAGTTTGAAATGGAGAAGTGACTGTATTTGTGCCTTGTATATTTTTTCTCTTTTAGTAGCACCCAGCAGTTTGAATACAGGCTTTGGAGTCAGGCAGATTCCAGTGTGAATCTTAATTCTACCCCAAGTGTGTTAACTTTTTTTTTTTTGAGGTTCCAAGGATTGAAACCGGGACATCATTCATACATGGGAAGCAGGTGTTCAACAACTGAGCTACACCGGCTCCCCACGTGTTAATTTTTTGAGCATTAATTAACTCAGGTTAAAATGAGGATAATACTTACCTTTAGAGTTACGATGTTAGATATAGTGAGTGTAAAGCCAATATAATCTAGTGCTTGGTGCTCAGTTGTTTTTTTTTCCCAAAAAACAAAACAGTTCTGTTAAGCCTGTATCTCAATGAGTGAGTTAGAATAGTCCAAATGTAATGAGAAATTGTGCTACTGTTCATTGGTATGAATGAGACACTGGAAACTCCTCTGGGTAATTTACTTGTGGATCCGTTTGATCTTTCTGAGGCTTGTTTTTAAGCTTTGATAGGTTGTGGCTAGAGTAGCCTTTGCTTGAGGGCTACTTTTGCTTTAGCCCAGCTACAAAGATAGGGCCTTTCTGAATTCTTTACTAAAATCCCCTAGGGTGTTTAAAGGAGATCTTTTCTCCATGGCTGCTTGGAACTCACATGTCTTCCAGTCCCTCATGACCTCTGGGAATCGGACTGTTAGCACCTGAAAGTCTTTTTCCTTGGCAATTTTTCTGGCCTCTTGGAGTCTCACCCTTAGCATGTGCAATTCAGTATTCAGCGAGAGGCTCAAAGGGACACATGCAGATTCCTGGAGTTCTTTCTCTGCATTGCTTCCTTCTCTGACCTGCGGATTTCAGCTGCCTCAGCTTCTCAGAACTCCAGTCTCTATCAACTCAGCTTGCTCTGGCACGGTTTCTCCTTTTTATATTATACCACGGCTGGGACAGTTCTGTAGGGCCACCTTGCTTTTGCTTCCTATATTTTGTACAGTTTTCTTCTTGTTTACGGCTGAAGTTTCAGACTTATGTTTAGTGCCCAGTCACATGTTGAGGAGAAACATTTTCTGCTGATCCTGTAGCAAATGATAAATGGAAGCCAGTGTGCTCTACAGGCTCTTACTAGCAAATGGTGCCTCTGAATTAGAGAAAGGTGGCTGTGCAAATCAGAAAAAACATCTCTTTTGGGCCGACACAGCCTTGTGAAAAGCAACGGTCTCTTTGTCTCTGAGCCCCTTCCTTTGCTGTGACCCCATTACAGCTTGGCCCTTGCAGCAGGGGCTGGGCTTTATGTCCGTTTTCCCTCTGGCCAGGGGCTTCTTTGACGGGCTCAGACCACACTACTCTGTGCTATGACCAGGGAGGAGTTTTACTGGTAGCCTCTTCCTCCAGCAGCATTTAGGGTGTATATTGCTGAAGGCAAAATGAAAATTAATACTGTCAGCGAAAGGCTCTGGGTTCTGGGCTTCTAGGGTCTCGGCTTATGCCGCATAAAAGAGCTAAGGACACCCATAGGGTAGGCAAAGGAGTAGAGTCTATTAGGAAGCAAGAGAAGGAGAGGAGTACAGGGCCGGGGGCAGGCGCCGGCGGCCTGCTGCAGGGAGCGCTGCGGGGCCCCAGCTCAGGGCTTTTAAGGTGTCCTCCCGACCCCTGACCCCTGACCCCCGACCCCCATGATGTGGGGGCGGGGCGGGGCCCCAGCTGTTGGCTGTTCTGATTCGTTGCCCCACCTGTCAGTTTCTCAGGGGCCAATGGTGAGGCCTTTTGAGGGTGGCCAGGGCTTCCCCTTGACCCAGTGGGATCTTGTGGGACAAACAGGATCTCCTTTTTCCAAATGGGATCTCGTGGCGGGGGTCTGGCAGGGTCTCTCCGGGAGCCTTCTTCTCAGGAGGTTCCAGTGGGGTCTCGTGGCCGTGGGGTGGCCTGGC